>JAJOOO010002050.1:0-51865 GCA_029582685.1 Solanum piurae
AGTGTTTAGCACAAACACAAGGTGAGACTTGATCAAAATTGTTTGACTTTGAGTTTTTATAAGGAGAAATAATATGTAATACAATCTATGCTTTTTTTTAGACTTTATAATTTATTAATATCGTTAAATGTATGTCAATCGAATCCTTTTGAAGTAGTATATTTTGATGAATTCAGCATATGTGCGATATCAATTTTAGAGTATACGACGATTACTAGTGATTTCTTTTATGTCAATCAAAATCCGTACGAAATGTCATATATAGTGTGACTCAAGTCCAGATCGGATGAGCTATTTTAATCATATTGCAACCCACTCTTTCTCTGTTGTTTAACTCAAGTTGTTCTATATATATGATAGTTAAAATAACTCGTTTCAAGAATCTCCAGTAGTATATGTAACGACTAACGTGCATAAGTTCTCTTACTAATAAAAATAAAAATAATTTAGAATCGTATTTATAGTGTAGTAATACAGATGAATTTAATTCTCACCGTCCTCGTTTTTAATAATAATAAAAATAATAAATAGAAATATGTGGAACACAAAAAGGGAAGTCAGATAAATTGAAGTTGTGAAATCTTGGCTATATGGAGTTTCAAGGGTCAGTAATTTTAAAAATAAATAAATTGAAAATGGTATTTATGGTTTTGTTTATTGTGTTTGATTTTGATGTTTGAATAAAAATAATATATAAAGTTGTTACTTATTTTTTTCTAAATTACTCACTTTATATATGGGGACATTTTCTTTTGTTGGACTTTTTTTTTATATGACTAATTCTTTTAACAGAAAAGTTGGAATAATTTTTTAAATAATGTGATTTTTTTATGTTTTATTAAAAAAATATGCCACGTAGGTTCATTAGACGTTTTAAATAGGATATTTCAAGTGGTACGGAAATTTTAATATTTCTTTTTAATTACTTATATGTCCTTTTCAATATCTTGGTACGAATTTTGCCAACTTTGTACGAAATATTACTATATGAACTTAAGAAATTGCACGAATTATCCTTTAAATAAGCGAGTTTTTAATTTTCGCTCTTCAACAATCAATCTTATGTCTAGTAAAATATATGTTCTTTAAAAGAAAAAAGTCATATGGTATATAATTTGAAAGCTTAGGTTATCTTTTTTTCTTACATATTAATTTCTCTTCTTCAACTTAGTCGATTGATAATTAGTTAAATCGATGACAAAAATATTGATTTCATAAATTTGAGTGATGAAAATCAAATAAGAAAAGTAACTACTAACTAATAAATGAAATATTCTATGTTAGTGAGTGAATGAAATTATATGCTTCTTATTTACTGAACAATCTTCTTTCTTTTGAACTAATTTTTAAAGTGTGAGTTATATTTAAAATCTAATTTCAATATAAAGAATCTGGATCTGTAGGACATACCATGAGAATAGTAATAAATGAAATATCTCAAGAAGTGAATTCAAATTTAAAGATTTTTTAGTTTCTTGATGTAAAACTAAAAAATATTGGATTATAATTACTCTAATTATTTAAATTTGTGTCTGTTTGTTTCACGGGTGTGATTAACAAAGGATAATTATTCATTTTGTCGCATGTATAATTGTTTGTTGTCTACTATAAAAATGGTATTTAAAAGCCATTTTGCTAGTTGGACGATATTTTTAAACAAAAAGAATAAGATTTAAAAATAAAATTTTATTTATTTTGAATCGCATTCTCTAACCAGTTGAACTTATTACTTTATGCTTTTCAGTCTGAAATTCAGATTGTGACCTACCCCAATTCAGAATATATTTGTGTATATTCAAAAAATCAAAACAATTTTGCCTATTTTATGAATTTGAATTTGTTAATTGATGGAGTTATCCAAATCTGTCTGTTTTGATCGGATTAAGTACCAATTAACATTAAAATCCATTAGTTAACAAGTTTCCATCAATTAATTAGTTGACTTTAGAGGGGAATCAATGGAAAAAATTAGAGTAAAATCTAAGCTGACATTGTTTAGAATCTTTTATTATTTATTGAAAAACGAAAAAAATTGACTTCTTTTTAGACATTTGATGATATTTCTTAACATGTAAATTGATAAATTTTAGACGTACGATGTTTAAAGAAATATCAACTAGTGTACTTTCACTTTGGCTATTCTTTAAAGAGCAACTTTCACATATAGCAAACACAAAATTCATATTTGTATGATATAACAAAGTTTGCATAATTGCGCTCCATAGCAAACATAAATATGTATATTTCGCTATACATATACAAAAGAAAGCAGTTGTATAATCTGCTTTGGTATACATATACAAAAGATCAATTGTATAATTTGTGTTTGTATAAGCGAGAAAGACAAAAGAAAATTGGACAGGGGAAGATCGTATTTGTATAATCATAAGTGTATATGACGAAATATATGCATTTGTATTTGTATATACAATTTTCTCTCGTTTTATACAAACACAAACGCATTTTATACATTTGCGTTTTTGTATAAAGTGAGAGAGGCGAGTGAGCGAGATCTGGGAGAGTGGCGAGCGAGATCTGGGAGAGTGACGAGCGAGATCTGGGAGAGGGGAGAGAGGGAAACGAAAATATATGTATAAATACAATTTTCTCTCGCTTTATACAAACATAAACGCATTTTATACATTTGCGTTTTTGTATAAAGTGAGAGAGGCGAGTGAGCGAGATTTGGGAGAGTGGTGAGCGAGATCTGGGAGAGGGGAGAGAGGGGAACGAAAATATATGTATATATACAATTTTCTCTCGCTTTATACAAACACAAATGCACTTTATACATTTGCGTTTGTATAAAAAATGAGAGAGGCGAGGGAGAGAACGAGAGTGGCTAGCGAGATTCACCAGGAGAGAGGTGAAATAACAACAGTTTGCTATGGGGTACAATTAAATCAAACTATATTTATATCATTTAATTTGAATTAATAGTTTGCTATTATATATACAATCCCTTCTTTAAATAGTGATGCGCTAAGCAATTACTTGTGTTCATAACTCGAAATAAAATCCACATATAGTCATTTTCAACCTCCATAATTTAAAAAATAACCAGACTCAATATAAAAATTTACGAAAGTGGCTATTTTTTTTAAAAAAAAAAGATCTAGAAAAGGCCAATGGATGCTATTTTTACCTTTTTAAGCTAAAGGTTTAAGCCAATTGAAAGAATTTGGATTTTCGTAAGTATTTCAGACAATACCTGGGCTACTTTTTAAATAATGGTGCTCTAAAGTGGTTATTTTTGCAACTCTTCTTAGGCTTATGATTTAAGCTCACACTAATCCAGTTCTACCAATCGGCCCACTTATGTAGCTCAAGACCAATCCATTTAGGTACAACTAAGATTGTAGAATTTTTTTTTGGGACAATTATTTAATAGATCATCAAATTTATTATTTCTCTCGTAATATATGAATCTATTAGATAACGATATGAATTTTTCATTTTAAACAAACGAAAAGTCTTATAAGAAAATATTAGATCATGATCTAACTTCTATAAATATTAGACGACAATATATTCTTAATCGGCATTTGAACATGGTTGGATTGAAATTTGAAAGAAAAAAAAATAGTTATCGAAGTTGAAAAATGATATTTGAAATACATATGTTTTGTGGTTATGGTCATGCAGTAAGTGCGGGCAAGTTTTTAAAGTTAGTTGTTTGAGAATTTCTCACAAAAAAATATGGACTCAAAAGTATAGGATTTAAGGTTTTTTATTTGTGTGAGACAGAAAAAACCTCACACAATTAGAGTATAGTTGTATGAAACACTAAATAAAACTTGTTACAATAAACTATATTAAAGACTTAAATTGCTAATATCTTCCCCACGAATCATCATGTACAAATTTTGAAGTCTATTAATTTAGATTTGCATGAAAAAAAACTACTTCATACTTTAATGGTGTCCTCATTCATGATATATACTATAACCCGATTCCAAGACTTCACTCTTTCAACACTTGAAATCTAAACCAACCCTACTATACGTGCTCAAATAGTTAATCAACAACTCTTATGCATAGATATAGATTTATTCATCTTACCTGATCCAACCTCTTTTTTTCTTCCTCCACCCCGCTTAAAGAAGGATTAAGTTTTCACTTGTTCTTCAGTGTGACTTGAACCTTTAACTTAACTATTGATGATGAGGTGCTAAACTACTTAAGTAAGCCTTACTTGTCTAGTATAGCTTCTTCGATAACTAAAAATGAAAACTTTTTTATTTACTCATAAAAGAAAAATGTTATTACTCTAAAAAAATCTAGTTTTGGAATATCAACATTATTGTAACTAAAAATTGTATGACTTTTTGAAAGAAACCCTTTATGATCTCTTCTTTGACAACTACATCTAGCTAGAGGTTTTCAAATCAATCAAATGAAGATGTGGCAGAACATGGCAAATCATTTTATGAGAAATTAAAAAAACTTTCCTTCTCACATTTAGCCCATAACAAGGACTAGTCTATGTAATCCAATCATCAAATATTCGGAATTTATTAACTCAATTCATTCAAGTTCAAGTCATCTGCTTCAATTTAATGTCGTAAATGTCAATTACATACGCTTGATTTTCTTTCTCCATTGTATGTTGAATAGAGAGTCCAATGATAAAAAATTGTGTGACATGTAACCAATTTGATTTAAGAGGAAATGAAAAATAAGTCGAAGATAAGACGAAAAATAAAAAGATTTCACAAATCATGAAATTCATGTATTGCATTGCATTACATTATTACGATATACAGTAAGAAAAGAAAAAGCACCGAAAAAGAGCTCTATAATTTTTCATTACCTAAGCTCTTTTCCATTTTGTGTACATATAAAACAAGGTTGTTATATTACATAACTCTCCCAATAAAGAGTTATTCAAGCTCAATCAAAGAAAACCAAAAGTTAATTATAAAGTCCAAAAAAGGAGGGGGGAAAGAGAAGAAAAAAGTGTATTTTTTTTGTTGGTGTTGATGGATCCACTACTAGAAAAACGCGAAACCAAACTTCCAACATAAAGATTGTTGAAATTCACGTTTTTCTAGTAGTGATAGAGTGTGATCCTCTATTTTAGTGACAAACTGGTCCAGAGTCCTCGAGTTCAATTCCCATTTCTGCAAGCCTCTTCTCCTTGTACACGTACGTTTTCGACGTATACAAGAAAACCATCAAGTTCAACACACTCAATATTGCCAATAGCCAATAGAAATCATGTAACTTCCCTTGGTTCAAATTATCAGCTATCCATGGATGTGTTGTCCCAGTCACCATATGTACAATTGTAACCAAAACTGAACTAAAAAAAAACCCTAATGCAAGGGTACTTAAAAATAGGCCAGTACTCATAGTTTTCATACCTTTTGGACATTCTCTTAAGAAAAAATCCAATTGGCCAATGTATGTAAAAGCTTCACCTGACCCAATAAGTAAAAATTGTGGAATTAGCCAAAATACACTTAATGGAATTGTGGCATTTGGGTCATTTGTAAGCCCATTTAAGTGGGCAGCATTTAATCTTTTAACCTCAGTTAAGGCAGATGCAATCATGGCTAAAATTGAAAGGATTAACCCTATGAAAATTCTTTGCAATGGGGTGAGTCCATGACGTTTGTTAGCAAAACGTTGACAAATCGGAACGATAACTCGATCGTAGAAAATTACGGTCAAGAGGATGGCTCCGACGAAGAATGCGGTGAGCGAGGCGGGCGGGATTTCGAAGGATTTACCGATGTGACGATCCATAGTGGTTGCTTGTGAAACAGAAAATGTGGTCATTTGTGCATAGGTAGTCCAAAACATAATTGTTGTGGCCCAAGTTGGTAACATTCTGAATACCAATTTTACTTCTTCAACATCTGTTAATGTTGACAATTTCCACTTGTTCACAACATTACTTTCAAGACCATCTTTCTTAATGGCTGCCTTGTCCAAGAATCTGCAAAATAAAAACAAAATCGGATTCACGATTTACTTTTTCTAGATGATATACACAAATTATACATGATTATACACATGATGTTTTTTTTGGGGTTTCTATGCAGTACTTGTACTGAAGCTTGGCTAATTTGAGTCCTAAGATCCATATAAATTCTAAGGACCGACCATGTCATGTATATTTACACAATCAGATTAAGTAACTGGTACAAATAACTCTAACATTGATTCGTATTCTAAAATAAATAGAAAACAACATGATAAAATATATTTACTGTCTAAAAAATCTTACTATATATAGGGCATTAAAAATTAAAAGAAAATAAATTTGGAGTGGCTCTACATGTTATATAAATAATAATAAAATAATAGTAAGTCAAATATCAAAGTATCTCACAATATTTAATAGGCTTTTTATTTCAAGATAGAATTAATTATAGGCATTTGATTGATGAAATGTTGATTAATTTGGTTAATGGTAGCTATCAAAGATTGGCCAACTCTATATATTGGAGTCTAGGGATAAGTTCACAGCTTGGCACCAACTTTTTTTTTTTTTAATATTATGCAAAATAATGCAAGTGACTAAGTCAATATTTCAATAAAAAACCTCTCATTTGTGGTTTATATTAGACTATCAAATTTAATAATCTAACATATTATAGTAGATTTTATCTCTTATTTTAATTTATATTAATAACTAGTTTCTCATATTACGAGTAGTTAGTAATAAATCATATACACTGATGGCGTGAATAACATTTACATAGTCAAGCTAAAATAAAATATGTTTCAAGAGAGACGTTCGTTAGAAATTCACGTTTTTTCAGTAGTGAAGATGAGAGAAATTAATGAACTTACCGGTATTCCTTGCTATGAGGCAATTTTTGCTTTCTTTTTTTGTGTCCTTCACCAAAAACATTGTCATCAATCTCATAAAGAAGTGATGAATCTGATGGCAATTCCATATGCCTATTTCTCCAAGCAGCCACAAATACTGATGCAATTTGTGTTAATGGACTTCCAACAAGTTTTTTAAACCTATATTTTCTTGTTCCAAATAAAAATAATACAAGTGCAATAACAATTGCACATGCACAAATTCCATAACCCCATTCCCTTCCCAAATTATCTTGTACATAAACCAATATTGTAACTGCACCTAGTGAACCAACATTTATGAAGAAAAAGAACCAATCAAAGAATTTTATCATTTGTCCTTTTTCCTTTTCGTTCGAATCGTCGAATTGGTCGGTCCCAAATCCCGAGACACTCGATTTTAGACCGCCCGTACCGAGGGCGGTCGTGTATAGTGCGATGTATAGGACCATGAGTTGTTTGCCGTTAGCCGGGATGCATGATGAGCTACCTTGTTCACATTTTGGTGGTCGCAAACTTGGGATTATGGTCGAAATGGTCAAGATTGTGACACCCTATTCATCATAACAAATGAAAATTTTTCTCGTTAGAATTTAGCTTATGTATACTGATAATACAAAAGTAGTTTATATTATCAAGTCAACTAATAGTAAATACATATAGCTAATCAACAACAATATATCCAGTGATCTCACAAGTGGAGTTTGAGAAAAGTGAGATGTATACAAGTCTTAATTATTACACACCATCCATCCCTCTCTATGGAGTACTATAACATGTTAAAATATTGAATAAAATGTTTTGTAATATATATATGTATATATAAATTTAATCTTTTAACTTAATATTATTCGAATTTAACTTATATGCACGGATAATTTAAAGAATGACCGTTGACCTAGCTAATGAAAGAAATGTTCTTCCTCTTCTTCCTTCTCCCTCTTCTTTCCTCTTTGTCCAATCATCATTAATCTTCTTCATATACATGTTCGATTTTCCTCTTCACAACAAATTAATTAAACCAAATTGTCATTTAAAATTTTAATTCTAATTTTCACTTTCTCCAATTTCCTCTTCACAACAACTATAATATGACTAGTTTTTTTTTGAATGAAATTAAATCAATTTCGAGATTCCTCATCACATACTTCCACATAATGAGAAGAATTAAAATTTTCGATTTGATGACCAAAGAAAGTCTTTTTTGATGACTATGTTAAGTCCAATGTGATAATAACACTCAAAAATATGAATGAAATGATTTTATTTATTTTTTTGGACACTTACTATTGCTTGAACTGTGGCAAATATTCCAATTGTAAGATACCTGCATTAATAAAAATAAATAAATAAGAATTTTAAGTAATTCTACACGATGACGGTGTATAAAATTATTTATAAAATCATATCTCGTAAAAGATGATTATAAAATCTGACACATTAGTAACGTTGTTGAGTAGTGACAATTTAATAAATGGCAAGTAACCTGCTATAACACGTTAATAAATACGAACCTTCCAAGGAAAGTGTCAGCAATGAAGCCACCAAGCAAAGTGAGCATGAAAGAAGTTCCAAGAAAATTGGTGACATTGTTGGCAGCAGTAGCATTGCCTAAATGCATAGTTCCAGTCAAATAAGTCACCAAGTTTACAGCAATACCTAGTGTGGTTAGCCTCTCCACAGCTTCAACGCCTATTATTCAAAAATCAATAACATTAATGAAATAATAATAATAAAAATAAAGGCAAAATATCCAAGAATGAAGAGTGATAGATTCAAAATTAAAACATTGCGTATTTTGAATTGAAAGATAAGACATCAGATTTGTCTTGTAAACAAGCATAATTACTAAAACACATATACGAGCACCATTTCTTGTGTATCCACATAAGACTCGATCGAGTAGGCAAGTCAAGGTCCTACGAGTTAAGTACCTACCCAAAGTACCCTCCAAAAGAAAAAAAAGAGACCCATCAAGTTCGATTTGATAAATTAAATATGATCCAAAAATATCATGTTTACACACAAGACCACCCCTGAATAATTCCACTATTAACATGATGATTTTATATAGGAACACTTTTTCTTGTAGGCGATTCAACATCCTAGTTGAGTTGTTGGACTGGCTTGACCAGAAATATTATGCTTACACACCAGACATCTCGAAAAAAAGAAAGAGAGAGAGAAAGAAAAAGCAAAGCCACACCTAAAATCATTGCTCCACTTGCCCAACCACCAGAGGAGGACCTAAGAGATGGCCTCCCTTTGTAATCCCAAGCATCAGGGAGAGCTTTTGCATCATTTTGTGTCTCAGGAAGTGACATTTTTGCAAATATTCTAATATTTACTTTCTAGCCACAAAATTGGACCCAATGAGCAATGAGAATTATAAAAATGGAGGTGTATTTTTTTGTTGAGAGCTAAAAGAAGATTGATGATACAAAGGCCATGGTATAGATTTAATGATTCCATTACCCTTTTATAGACATTGGCCATGGGACAACTCAATGCTATTTTAGCCACTTTTTTAATACATTGAAATTTTATATTCAACATGGTCCACTTTCAATGGTAGTAACAACTCCCCCAGGATTGTCATTCCTTTTTGCCTCCCTCCCCCCTTTTTTTTTTGGTTGGATGGGAAATTGTCTTAAAGAGAAAATTGTTGATAGTAACTTGCACATGAATAATTTAGCATTTTAAGGTACTTGGAGTTTAAAAACTTTACCTTTCCTAGTACTTTTTAAAAATGATATTTGTATGAGATAAACTGCGGTAACATGAGCTTGATCATATTGTCAGCCTCAAGTCCAAATACAAAAGAGGATTGCGGTAAGTTGACATCAAGAGTTATAATTGTATTTGTTTGAAATAAGTTTATTTAGCTAGAAGTCGGCGAGAATTAATATAGTCGATCCAAACTTATTTAAGAAGAAGTGTAACTGTTGCGCTTTATTGAAGTATTTGTTCATCACATGCAAAAGAGATCTAACACACTTTTAATTACTTAAAATTATTTTACGTCGTAACACACCCTCTCGCGTGTGTACGTATGTCAAACAGGTGAATCTTTTTTTTTTTTCTTTTTTTTTTCTTTTTGAATGTTCTTTAGATTTAAATTCAGGATCTTTTGCTTGTTGCAATATATGGTTATACGTAAATATGTGATCAACCCATCAAAAAATTAAGCTATCGTAAACATATATCAATTGTATTTACTTTTTTTTTTTAACACAAAGATGCATATATATCCCAAAGATCTTGTACACTCATATAAGAATCTTGTGAGTAAATGTAGCCTTCAAGAATGGGTCATGACTCATGTGCATCAATATTAGAACATGCAATGTAATCTTCATGTACAGAAATAGTGACTTTATGGCATGCAACTATTAGATTTTTTGCTGCTTGCCATTAAATGATTTAAAGTAGTTGTATGGAATTTATTGAATGAAAAAAACTAAACCATCTAATCATTCTGTGGTAGGGATTCACTCAAAATATGGAACTATTAGTGGATATTCTTTGAAAATAATTGTATAATTTAGTACCTAAAAATAAGTTCTATTAAAATTTTTAGATGAAATAATTACAATTTATATTACAACGTATAAGGTTCTAATTAATTTGCATCTCATCGTCATGTGTTTGTCTCTTGAAAGAAAATCAAGTATTGTATGCGAAGGTATTTGTCTGGATACATAATTCTAAGAGAGAAAAAAAAGTTTTTTGAAGTGAGATTCAAAGTTTAAAGACGTTATCGTATATTTATTTGTGTGGTTATAAAATCATATTATATATTATGATTACATTTAAAAAAAAAAAATTAAAATTAAATTATTTGTGAATTTAATTAAATTTCATTTTCCCTGAATAATTAATACAACATTAATTGTATTTAATTTCCAACCAATTTTCTCTGATAGATTTTTCAAGGTCCTTCATCTACCAGCACTCTTCTTTTTCTTTAAAACAGATGGCAACAAGCACAACAATTAACATGTTACACATGTTTTTTTTATTCTTTGTGATTATCCATCTATAATTAATCTCATCGTCATACAATTAATTATTGTTAAAATGTATCCTTAAACGTTAAAAAAAATCATTTTTTTAAAAAAAGTGTCACATATATAAGAATAAATATATTACATAAATACCTCTGTTAAACTTTTTTAAAAGTTTTATTTTTTTCGAAATCTTCTTAATGAAATTTTTTATTCTAGTGCTATTAATTTCAACGATCAAAACTCATTTTCCTAACCATTTCTTGTTTATATGCTTTTATTACTTTAATATGCATTTTTCTTCAGTAAAAAATAACTTAAAAAGTAAATAAAACGGTGAATCTTCACACAAACAACCAATTGGATTTATTGTTAGTTTATGTTAGTCGATAAATATAAATTATACACAATTACATATTACGGACTGTTTTTTTTTTAGTACAAACGATTTGTTTGTGAAGACATTATTATATACTATCGTGAATTGTACGAATAAATTTTCGACCACATAATTTGTGGCTCTTAATGAAAATAAATCAATCTTAGGTGTTGACTTACCATATCCAACGTTCAGAAAATAAAGGGAAAAAAAAGAGGAAAAAAACAAAAGTATCAAAATAAAGAAATAAAAGGATGAGCGTTATTTTTTCATCCTCAATCAGAGATTTCAGATACACTTTTACTAGAAAATACTTTATTCTTCAATCAAAATTCTTTTTTATGTGAAACTAAATTTAATCGTAATAAATGAGAGTTACTTCATGACTTAATAAAACATGAAAAGCGTGTTTGCGGTCCAATTTTTTTTAACGTGTATGAAAAATGTACTTTAATTTGATTGTTCATACTTCATCAAAATAGAGTTTAAGGTCATTTTCTTATCACACTCCTTCATCTTATCTAAATATCGTCACACAAAAAGTTTTTGAATTTCTAATTTTTTTATTAATCACAGCAAAATCATAAGCTTATATTATATCGCTTAATGAAAATCTACAAAAAAAAAACGATTGGGCAAATTATATGTATCAATTGTCATTTAGCTAATAAATCCGTGGTCGGTTCGAATGGATTATCGATCTTCATAATAGATTCATCCACCCATGACTAGTATTAATCAAAATCATACTATATAATAAAACCAATAGATTTGTCTAGTCATCACTATACAAATTATACATGTGTCAACACATATATATTAAAATAATTAGTAAATAGTACTATCGAAATGGACTTGTTAAAAAAAAAAATTAGTAAATAATTTTCTTCCCATTCTTTCACGAGGTCCAAGAGCCAGTCACAAATGAATTTAAAAATTATCATACAATTTTGAAAAATTAATTTTTTGATTGGAAAGTCCACTCCAATAATGTTGGTTTCTTGATTTTATTACTAATAGAAAAATGATTTATAATTGAAGAGAGAGATAATAGATACAAGAACTTGCCCACGTCTAATAACAAGTTATAATTATAATTAGCTAGCTGCTGGATAAGGGTTATCAAAAAAAAAAAAACTTAAAATGTTTTCTTTGACTAATTTATGCAAATATTCCTTGTTTATGTTTACCTAAATTTTTGAAAGAAAAAGTTTATGTCACACAACAAATTAAGGTTTTATATTTACTCAAAATTATGGTTGTAGTTTAAAAAAGTTACATAATATAGCGATAATTTGAAATTTTTATAGCAGATATGCATAAGCATACTTGTTATTATACACATGGATAAACTCATTAAGCGCACAAATACAATGTTTTTCGCGGTTGTTATGCACACATAAGATATAATGCATTCCGTTATAAGTAATTAGTGGACTTAATTTAAACTAATTTTCATGGAGGGACGTTAATTATTAGTATTTTTTATGTTTAACTTTTCGACTTTTAAGAATCTTCAATGGACATCTTATGTTTGGCCACTTGTCTTAAAATTAAGAAGTCATCGATAATTAATTAGGTGCTTAATTATCATTAATCCTTTTCCCCTTAAAATGGCTTATGGCTAAATAGTCAAATTTTATAATTATAAATGATACTAATAAACAAGCGACAAGAATCCTCTTTACATTAATTAATGTATCAAATTATTAATCCAACCAAAAATAACGTCATATATCTTCTGTTCTTCTTTATCTTCTTCTTTTCTAAAGAAAACTCATTAACGACATATAGGATTATATTTTTTAATTTAAAGATAAATTTATTCGAGATGTAATAATTTTTGTCCATTGTTTCATTATTTGAACAAAAATTTCCTCGCCTTTTGTCGGGTAATAACTCAATAATATCTTTCATCAAATAAATAATTTAAAAATATCTTTTTACGAACAATTCATCTAAAATAAGAGAAAAAAATCAATTATATTAAAGCTCGATAAATTTATATTTGTATCGCATAAGGTCATTGATCGAAAGCCAAATGATTAAAGAATAATTTGTTGCTTAGGTATCAAGAAATTTGAGACTCGGAAAATTGTTTATGGCCTTTATCCATTTGATAAGCTGAAGGGGCATCAACAATAATATTGTTTATAATGTATATATTATTTTAATAAATCAATGTTTGATGTTCATTTGACATAATATATCTGTAAATATAATATTGTAATAATAATATAATAACCCTTGATTCTTGTCTGTCACCACGTCATTCAAGTTGCAAACCCCTGAGGGTTTTAGAATTAATGTCTGATTCAATAAAACTAAAATTGATTAAATATTTTAACACAATTTTTTTATTTCCGATTGGTGTTAGCATATTTGATTAGAGGCTTGATTAGTTCAGATTTTGTATTAAAAGTTTATTTTGAGAGTAACATTAACTCTATCAAAAAATGGGTACGTAAATAAAAACAGATTACGTAGTTTTATACTGAACAGTTTTAACCTAAAAAATCACTTGAATACCATTGTTACTCTATCAATATAACTTTAAATCACATTGTCAATAGTCATAAAATAAACAGACAAAAGAATACTATATTCAAACGATTTCTATTACTCTTTAATTTTAACTTTAACACTTTCATTTATCATTACGTTGCTGTAAGACCACCAACCCTCAAACAATTGTGACCTCACCTTAGCCGCCACAATATTTTTTATATAAATTATTAAAGTTAAATATTTGTGTACCTAGGTTTGTTTTAGAACTCAAGTTGATTAATCAAACGTTTAAAATCGAGCAACAAATTCAATTCCAAAAACAAAAAATAAATCAAAATTCAAGATGTATATATGAGCTCAAATAATTTATCATTTGAACTAATTGAACTCAAAACCATAGTTTGTATCATAACTGTACGTATTTATGCTAATAATTTTTTGTTGTATGGGTTAGGATTATGAATTTTAGATCGAAAAGTGAAGCATATAACATTTCACAGCAATATTTTACGTCCAAATTAATATCACCTTACAAAATAAAATGTTCATTCTTATCATTTATAAGGAAAAGAGATTGCACATTAGCTTATGGAACTCAAAAGAGTTAATTATTTGAAATTAATATTTTTGAGGCAAGTATATTTTTTTCTTATATAAATTGAAGGAAACATTACAAGTATGAGAAACGAAGTCCCGACGTGTCTTGACGTAATTGATAAAATTGATGTTAATTATGTGATCAGGATTGTCACAAATTAGACTTGTGGAAACAACCTCTCGCAGAAATGTTGAGTAAGACTATGTACAATAGACATATGTGGTCTGACCTTTTCTTGAATCTGGTGCATAACGAGAGTTTAGTGCATTGGCAATTAAAAGTTAGAGTGTGAAAACAACCTCTCACATAAATATTGAGTAAGACTGTGT
This sequence comes from Solanum piurae, assembly GCA_029582685.1. Classification (NCBI taxonomy): domain Eukaryota; kingdom Viridiplantae; phylum Streptophyta; class Magnoliopsida; order Solanales; family Solanaceae; genus Solanum; species Solanum piurae. The sequence continues at coordinate 14,644 of JAJOOO010002050.1, forward strand.
ATACTATTTAAAGTTCGATGAGTTCAATATTAAAGAATTTTTTTTTAAAATCATTTTATTTATCAATAATTAACATTGCCGACCTTTGATCTTGGTATGACATTAGTTGTTAATCTATCTAATAATACATATTCGAGTTTCCTCTTCTCAATTTCAATTTCATTCAACAATTTAAGTTATTGTCTTATTCAAATGTTATTTTCCTTCTTTTATTTTTTCTAGTAATTCATTTTCGAATTTCCTCTTCACAATTCATAGTTTCTTTTGTAATATATAAAATTAATTAATGCCAAAGTCCATTTTCCCCTTCTCAAATGGCCAAATTTTGTTTTATTTTTCTTTATTATATTGCTCGTGATCCATTTTCCTCTTCTCAAGAGGAAATATCCCTCTTTATAGTGACAAGAAAATCATCTAAATTATATTTAAATGGTAAAATAATTACATGTTGTTAATAAAAAAAACTTATAAACATATTGTCTTATGTGCATTATATTGGCATCATGCATGACATGCATATTTGTAAATTAAATAATTATTTGTAACAAGTAATTGGTATTTACGTTGAATCATATTAACTTAATAATGATCAAATGATTTAATGAAGTATAAATGTATAATTAATTAATTATGATTGAATAATAATATTAATTTAAATTTAAACGTGTAGCATGCATTTGCTGAATTTAAATTTAAATCAATATAACATAATTATGTACAACAAGCAACAAAAATGGAATTAATTCGTCGAACCAATGTTTTGTTATTAGATATCTTTTAACAAAAATCAAATCAATTTTCCATATTTATGTACAACAAGCAACATAAATATCATATCCATCGAATCAATGTTCTACTAGTGGTGAATACTCTTTCATTTTCGGGTTCAAGCTTGGATATGTAGTCGTTTTCGATAAGGAGAGCTTTACTTCTCAAAATGAGACTTCATGACACGATTTCAAATTAGTTGGGTCCTAAATACCACACCGAATGGAAACCAACAAAAAAAAAAAATCTAAAAATTACATTAATTGAAAATACAATAATGTTGAAATAAAGCTAATGCCCAACTGCCCAAGATATATAGTTCTCTTTAAATCATCTTAAATTTATAATACATTGTTCCAATTAATTTATACTCACATCATAAAGGAATCATTTACAAAAAAATAAAAAAATTACCAATAGTTATTTTCATTTCGAGAACTCATGAAACCCAAATATCTGAATAAAAGTGGAAAAATCATATCCATCTCATTACATTTTTAATGGTGTTCATTGCCTATGATAGTTGAGTTCGGGGGTGGGGGTGGCAGAGGTAATTTTCAAGTTATGAATTTAAAAGAACTTAGTAATTCTTACCCAAAACTTATAAATTTTAAATTCTAAAACCAATTCTAATAATCGTGGTGAGTTATGATCCACACAACATAAAAGTTGGATAAAAGAAATAGAGAATTCATGATTAAACTACATTTTCTTTTTCATTTTTAAAGATTTTATGTCACATTATGCATTAACTCATTATGGGGTACTATTTTTTTGTGCCATTTCATTTTCCTCAATTACTAGCCATATAATTGCATTCTAGACTTATGTAAAATTATCTTAAATTAATTAAGAAAATCAATCAACTTCAACTAGCCCTTACCTTTTTGCTTGAATTAATTAGAGTAATAAATTCTATTCAAATAATATGTATAATGTCATCATCAGTGCCTTGATTAAATTTTGAATTAAAATTTTTGATAACATTTTATATGCCAATTTGTAGCTCAAAAATTACCAATTGCCACTAAGGAGTCAGAGTGGGTCTGTGCAAGTGAGAGATAAAAGGATCCGAATATAAAAATTATTTATTTATTTCAAAAAATAATTTTGCAGCATTTTATTTGAAAATCAGTATTTAATCATGAAACTTTCAAATCTAATTAGAAGTTATATTTTAAAATTGAAAACAGTTTATAACCTATTTTTTTAAAACTCATTTTGCAATTTTGAAATTGTATTTAATACATTCAAGTATGATTATTATTTCAAATATTTTTTACGTAAAAACATAACCAAATCAAACTCTTCACAAAATTACCACCAAAAATAAAATTTGAAAGAGCAGGGCTAAACTAGGGCCAACAAGTGGCATATCCATAAATAATATTTATACTTGTGCCTCCGCCTTGTACTAGTTAAAGCTAGGCCAACATTTAATTATTAATATCATGAATTTTCATTGTCCTATACAGCTTCGAGGTTCTCATCGATCAATTCAAAAGGTTTCTATCATTGAACTTGCTTATATTCAAATGTTATTCATACGTGTTATAGATGAGTCACCATTGATAAAGTTTTTTTTTATCATGCCATTTCCATAAGCTTTAATCAATATCAACTAGTTTGTTGAGGAAGATAAAATTAATCCTAAAGGAAATTGCACCCAAAGTTCTATTCACCAAAATACACCTGAAGTTTCAAATAAGTTGATGACGATTATATAAATTTTCATTGATAGTTTTTTCATTTAAGCTTAGTCGCGAAACAAGGAATATACAAAAAAAATCAATAAATAGTTGTTATTTGTAAAAGATACACCACCAACATAATTTAACAGATTTTAGCAAATCACCGCCTTTTTCGAATTTTAATTTTTAGTTACATATTGATTCTTGTAAGATAGTTATGTACAACTTCTCCTTAAATGATCAAAAGTTTGTAATTATTTTTTATGTCGTCAATGTATAGAGATTCTAACAAACATTTTTTAAGACAAAGTAGAAAGAAACATGTGGATCAACATGAATTATGATGAAAATGGAATGGTTACCTTTCTGGGTCCAATGGCCCATTTGGAACTCGTAATAATGGGCCTTAGTATATTCTTAAGGACATTGTGCACAAATGGCCTTTGAGGCTATATAATAGAGCAACTTTCACATATAGCAAATATAAAAATTATATTTATATGTTATAACTATAGTTTGTATAATTGCGCTTCATAGCAAATTTTTGTTTGTTATGGAGCTTTTGATTTATATAATTTGTTAGATACATTCAATTTTATACAAATTGTTCAGTTTTGTATAAATTCATTTATACATTGTAATTCTATAATAAGATCTGTATTTGTATAATTATAAGTGTATATGACGAAATTATATGTATTTGTATTTCTATATACACTTTTCTTTCTCTCGCTTTATACAAACACAAACGCATTTTATACATTTTATAAATGAATTTATACAAAACTAAACAATTTATATAAAATTGGATGTATCTAGCGAATTATACAAATCAAAAGCTCCATAACAAACATAAAATTTGTTATGGAGCACAATTATGCAAACTATAGCTATAACATACAAATATGATTTTTATGTTTGCTATATGTGAAAGTTGTTCTATAATATATATGATTTTGGTGGTTGTTGGGAATGGTGGCTAGTGATTGTGATAGCGGGTGATTGTTATGGTTGATGAACGAAGTTGTACAAAGTGAAATGACGGTGGATGGTGCACTTGTACGCGACAATGCCAGAGATGGTAGGCAGAGGCAGACCCACCCTTTAGGTGGATGCACTCGTTAACTTCAGAAAAAATCATGTATATCTATCTTGAGAAACTGACAGAAACTAGGATATAATTAATAGTGCACCAATGAAAAGCATAGGAATGTCATTGTGCCGTTGGTACAAGCTAGATGATCCACTTGCGAGACCTGAGTTCGAATCCAACTAGAGTCACTGTTTGGATTGATGGTAAATGTGATTGGTGATATTTATGAAGGTTATTCAGGGAGGCTAGTATAAAAAAATATACATTAGTGATACGTGGAACTCCATTTTTACAAGAGCTGGCATCAAACTTTACATTTTCTGTATGTTCCAAAATTAGTACAACACAGCATAAGTAAGCAGCCATCATGCCAAGGACCAACATGTAACACAAGTCATCTCATTTTTTTCCTCCTAAGATAACATCTTGCAATAAAAGAAAATTCAAATACATTATATGGTAAAACAACAATACTACTAAATAGTGGTAACAAAGGGAAGTTATGTCGCTGGGATTCTCCGAAAATTGATGTTGCACCCATGTCGAATTCTCCAAAACTGCATTACTTTTGAAAGATTCAACACGCATCCAATGACATTTTTGAAGGATTCGAGCAACATAGAAGGGGAAGTTATTAACTTTAACCAAGTCAAATTCCCAACTGGGTTTGCACTTCTAAGATAGTCTCAGCAGAGTTCCTAAGTTGCTGAATTTCCTCATCAGTAAGATGCACATTAGTCACACCCAAAACTCCATTTCTACCAAGCTGTGCAGGCAAGCTCAAGAAAACATCACCACCATCAATACCATAGAACCCCTTCGCTAGGATTGAGACAGGGTGAATCCTTCTCTGATCTCGAATAATTGAAAAAGCCAAGTTAGCCACAGAGTACCCGATTGCCCACGACGTGTACCCTTTGAGATTGATCACTTCATATGCACTCTGCACAACTTGTTTATGGATTTTTTCCAATGTATCCTTCTCGAAAGCAATTTGTTGCCTCTCCAGAAAGCTAAGAACCGGAATACCTCCAACGCTAATACTAGACCACAGTGCCACAGAGCTGTCACCATGCTCACCTACAATGTATGCCTAGTATACACAAAAGTTCATTTTTCATTATATTGAAATATTTCCTGTATACCAACAACATAGTATGATTCTCTACGAATGATAAACAATCTCTTAAGTTCAATACAAACATATTATAAGCCATCAAATGTGCTTCATAAGACATCAAAAACTAATGATCAGACAGCAGAAAACAGAGTTGAATACCAGTATATAGCTCAAATATACCCAATAAGTCGCAATCAAGTACTGAGGATTAGGGCTGATTACTGGATGGATAATTATGCTTAACAGTTTGGTTTATTGGATATCGATTTTTAAATATACTAATCCCCTAGCCTAAGTTATTGGTTGGTTTGATATTGGATTAGTAATTAATGGCTCAACCATTTCATGCTGCTTTCTTTCACTTTCACTCACCAACATATTGCCCTTCAATCAAACATAACAATTTTTTTTAAATCTACTTAAGCCGGTAATTTTGTAATTATAAATCATAGTGAGAAATATATGAAAGTTTTAATTTTGAGGTGGGTGCACATAATCATTCTTTTAACAAATATATTTATGATAAAAATGTAATTAAAAACATTCTTAACGGTTTAGCCAGTAAAAAAAATGAGTAATTCACTCCCGCATCGATAAATCGTTAACTATGAAATTTTAATCTATTTATCATCCATTAACCCAATACCAATTAGCCAATTTTGCGGTTGGCTTATCTTCTACGATTCGATTTTGAACCACCCTAATTCCAGGATAATGATGTCAAATGTTAGTAATTGTTATGGTTACGGTTCTTCTTCTATATGCAAATTAAACAAGTAAAATAGAATTTTTTTTACTTCCCCTTTTTGAAATTAGCTTAAGAAGAAAAGAACAAACTTGGTGACACAATTTGTATGAATACTGTCTATGTCTATGGTTAGGAACAACACTTCAAATGCTAAGGGACCAACATCATAATGACAAATTGAATCCTGTTCTGTCCCCACTGAACTTAAACTGCTTTTGAAGGGTTTATCGGAAACCGTTGCTCTACCCGACAAAAATAGAGGTAAGCTCTGCGAATATTTTAACCTCTTCATACCTCACAAATGGGATTATACTGAGTATATTGTTATTGTATGTACGTATCTTTTTTATACGAAACAAATCAAACAATTTCCTATTTGGTTATAAACTTTTCAAATTATACTTGGATTTTATGTTATATATAAATGATGTATAGTTTCTGTTAATCTTAATTATATAGATTGTTTATCTCGTACTATGTAACCAGGAGTAATTAAATGAAAATCACAACAATTAACATAAACATGATCACATTAAAAAGTGGACCCAAAGATCAGAAAGACAAAAGGGAAAAAAAAGAGACCCGATGCACTAAGCTTCTGCTTTGCATGAGTCGGGAGAAGGGCCAGACCACAAGTGTCTGTTATATGCAACTTAACTTACATTCATTTCCACAGCTGAAACTCGCGACCTCAATAATCACATGGCATCAGTTATTCAAAAAGACAAATTTAAACGAAATACGAAAATGATGAACTCACCTGCACATCCTGGGCATTAACATCAAGGTGATCAGCAATCAAAAACCGAAACCTAGACGAATCCAAGTTCGTACCCGACCCGATAACCCGATTCACCGGAAACCCAGACAACTTCCAAGCAACATAGGTCAAAACATCCACCGGATTAGACACAATCAACAATATACACTCCGGCGAATACTTCACCAGCTCCGGCACAATATTTTTATACATCGCCAAATTCCTCTGCAGCAAATTCAACCTGCTCTCCCCCGGGTTCTGCCTAGCACCCGCCGTGACAATACACAGATCCGACCCGGCCGTAACCGTATAATCAACCGAAGCAACGATTTTAGTTCTCGGAAGGAACGCGGCGGCATGCTGGAGATCTAGCATCTCGCCGCGTAATTTATCAGAATTTGTGTCGACGAGTGCTAGCTCGTCGACGAGATCCTGAGTAAGGATTGTTTGGGCGATGGCCATCCCGACATTGCCGACGCCGATCACGGAGATCTTCGTGTGGTGGTTCGTCTGTGATGGCGGATGAGCGTTGGAGATTGATTTGAAGAAAACTTGGTTTAGGTCTAGACCATCAAGGCTTAATGGAGATGATGATGACATAGTTGATCAAAAAATGTGTTGTTGATTTTCTGTGAAACTGAAAATATGGAATTTAGGTAGAGAGGTTGATGTGAATATTATGAAAAAAAGCTAAGTATGGAGGAGATTGGGTAACACACTGACTTGGAAATGGGAATAAAGTGATGGAAAGTTGACAACATGGCATTTCTCGAATGGTCTTTGCAACACTTCACAAACTCCTCCTATTTCGAAAAGACTGGTCGAGTTCTTTTCATCTTGTGGTATTAAATAAAAGTTACATTAAATATATCAAAATATTTTCTTAATTTTGTGATCTAAATATATTATATGAAAGATTGAAATTAAAGTGTTGTTAAAAAAAGAAAACGAAAGGGTCATTTAAAAAAAAAAAAGACTAAAAAGAAAAGTAAATCATTTTTAAAAAAATGAATGAATTATCTTTTTTTTTGAGTATAATACATATATTTAATTTGGATTCAGCTGAAATCTTTGGAAGAGTTTGTTGCCTTTTACAAAGTATGGACTTTTTGAGATCAAATCGTAGCCAAAGTCTTTTTTCAGGTTTAGAAAGATTAGTTCAAAACATATGTTATCTTTGAATATTTGTTACCTTTTGTAAATATGTTCATCCATACTTGGACGGATGAATGAAAATTAGATTAGTATGAAAATGTTTGAGCAAGACTATTTGTGAAGCAACCTCGCTCCCTTTTTTCATACTGTAATTAGTTTCTGCGGGCTAATTTTAAAGACAAAATGTCTTTTCTTTATTTAGTGTAACATAATATAACTAGATTAAGAAACGTCTATTCATGAGAATAATTCATTTTAAAAAAAATATTTTTTCGCTCATGAGAACAGAAACATGATTAGTAGTCAATTGCTTTTTAAGAAAAAGATTAGAACAAGAGAGCCTCGTAAGTTTTTTAATCCCTTGTTATTGGAGACATGTCAATAATCTTTCATGAAAAAGCTAATCCTATATTTAAAGTCTGTGCAAGTTTAGCAAAGTTAACCTTTATAATGAAGGAAGAATTAAACATGAAAGGTAGAATTGAACCAACGTGTAAAACAATTAAATATGACTTGTCTAGCAAGTGAAAATAACAAACTAAAATTCAGAGAGATAAGAAGCAAAAACTTGACAAGGAGAAAGCGGAACCAAGAAACCACATTAAACTAGGCGTTTCCTAGAGCCACACTACTCTTTCTTTTTGATTTTTTACTTGATGTCGTATATTCATATTGGAGCGAGTATTTCGGAGCAATAGTAATTGTAGAAACAGAAATATTTTCTAGTCCAATCGCCACAAGTACCAAAGGGAAAGAGTTGAGGGGGCAATGGAGTCATTAGCAGATTTGGAGCGAATCCAGACCCGAATCCTCCAACGAATAACAAACCTCGAGCTCTCTCTTCTTCCTACCGGCGATACTCCTCTTATCGCTGCCAGTACCGCCGTCGCCAACGACACCACCACCGAGGACCGCCTATCCTCGATTCTCCTCGGGAATGGCGTCAGAGATTTCTGCTTCAAGCGCGTTGCCTCTGATTACTATGATTGGCCTCTCGAAGCTCGTCGTGATGTTCTCGGCGCTGCATCCATTCACCATCTCTGCAAAAGCATTGTTCTGGTACCTCCTATCTATCTTCATTTTCATATCGCAATAGTATTAGGACTAATACAGTCCCTTAAATTAGTCTGTAAATTCTGATTGAGCATCTGAACAATTGATACGGTTTAACTATTGGACATTTTCTATTCGCTTTTAGGATGCTCTCAAGTATTCATTAGGTTAGGTAGATGAGTTAACCACTTATGCATTTGCCTCAACAAGCAGTAAAACCTAAGGTTTATTTGAATTGAGGTTAATTTGTATAATTAAAGGAGATGACAGATTTTATCTTAACTACCTAATGGACTCTTGATAGCATGTGAGAAGTTTTTCAAAGTTCAAATTGAAAGTGTCTAATAGGAACACTCTATCATGTATTTAGATTCTCAATTGCCACAAGTCATAGTTCGAGCGTCTTAATGACATTAAACAAGTTTAAGAGGTTGTCGATGCGTTAAGTCTTTACTTAACTTTTAGGGAAAAGAAAAAGCTTAAAATCTCTCAGTGTGCAGAAGGACATATCATATCCTCGAAACAAAAGTAATAGATCATCTGTTTCAATTTATAACGGTGTTTGATTGGGCACAATGTTTAAGATATTCATTTTGACTTGTGTATATTAGTGGTAGAGGAAGAAAGCAGTAAAACAATAGTTTAAAAGTTAGCTTGTCGAAGAAAAATCACATCAAAGTTTAAGGCTTGAGTAATTTAATGGTTTTGCATTTTTGGAAGTTGGAAAAATGGTTATGAGAACAACCACAGTTATCTCAAACAAAATTTCATTGTACTTGTGCAATTCAATACATGAAATTCTCGTGTTGAAAATGGTTATGATATTGCATGTTCCTTTTCCTTTGTTTTTTGTTGAATTCGGGTGTGTATGTGTGGGGGTACACTCTACCCTCCCCAAAACCCAACTTGTGGGGATTACTCTGGGTATGTTGTTGTTGTATGTGCTTTTAACTTTGAAATATCTCGGTGTCTCTTTAGAAGGGACTCTTTCCTATCTTAGTCAAATTTGTCTGCTCAAATGCAGGTAAATACTCAAGCCCCATCTAATATTACTGATTGTAGTGATCGTAACAATTCAAAGTACTATGTCGTAGTTGTACAGGTAACTATTATGCAACTTCAATTCTGTTTTGGGGTCTAGAAATAGTATATACGACTAATATAACGTTCTTCTTATACTATCATAATTGTAGTATACTGCTAGATTCAATGCTGAGACTGTGAAGAATTTCCTATACACACTCAACGATGGCAAGATAGCCAAAAAGAAATTCAACAGTAAGTTCCTTCTCTAAACGGCACATTCATTAGGTCTTAACAGTTGAAGTGATTGAATGAAAATTGAATTGGAGAATCTTAACCCTGTATGAAAATATCGAATTAGAAGTGTTAATATGATCATCCTAAGAAAAGACTTTGCAGAAAAGACCATATTAGTTGTGTTGGCTTTTGATGTATCAATCAAGGAATCAACAGTGCCTCAATCCAAATTAGTTGGGGTCGGCTATAGAAATCCTCTACCTCTACATCCAATCCCCTCTACTCAGGCAACGTTTGATGTATATACAAACAAAATCAATAACCATAAATGAATCTGCATGTGTATATTGCATATTCAAAGTATGTAATATGTTTTAGTCAGTGTAAAGAAGCAATCAATAACATAAATGAGACACACTTATTTGTATTGCATATGCTTGTTGATTGAAGTATATGTTTATGTCTTATTGAGTACAACGAAGCAATCTTTTCGTCTTCCTCGGGGCCAGTCATGTACTTTAGAATCTTCAGTTTAACTTTAACCTTGCAACTTTTAGGAGAAAGACAGAGAGATATTATTTTGTAATGAACTTTATCAAACATATTTCTTGTAATGAGGTCGCTTTTTGGGATGTCCTCTTCTGTGTATTTAATGGTCGAAAAAAAGAAAAAGAGAGTTGGCCACTGCTAACTGTATGTGTTATAGTCTTCATGTGCTTGTTTTGTCGGAGATGACTTTGGCATAATGTTATCTTGTTACGAAGTTTTACTTGAACTTAAGCATATTACAGAGCCCAAGTGATGGGAGTAAGAGTTGTCACGCGATGTAATTATCTCTCACGAATTGCAGCTTATTGACTGGTTGTTATAAGGAAGCATGTAGTTCAGGAACAAATTGTTATTCTACTGTTTGAATGGTATGCCTAAATGATCTGTTAATAGATATTTCGGTTGTGCTGCTTTGTATGATTTGTTTAGTTTCACCTGCTAGATACTCTGTCGTGAAGTTCTGTGTTCTCAGCCAGTAATGCTCTCAATGAGCGTGTTAACTATGATTCAGCCACTGGATACAAGACTAAGAGAAACTGGAACAAATTATTCACTTAGGAAACACTCAGTAAAGATCTGAAGTTATGAGGTTGAGAGACTTGATCTATGTGTTTTGCTGCTTCTTATTACTCCTTCTGTTCAATTTGTTTGTCTTATTCTCCTTTTTAGTCCATTTAAAAAAGAAAGTCTCTTTCCTTTTTTGGCAACTCTTTAGTTTCAACTTTCAACTTTCCACGTGACATGTTTAAGACTACAAGATTAAAGGGACATATTGGTACATTCTTTATATCTTTAGTTTCTAAAACTACAAGTTTCAAAAGTATTCTTTACTTTCTTAAACTCCGTGTCAAGTCAAAACCAGGCAAACAAATTTCAACGTAGGGAGTACTATATTTTTGGTTGTTGAGGTTTTGTTAGATACATGTACAGATATATGGGCCAAGTTTTAGTTTTGACTTTCCACATGACATTTAAAACCACAAGATTAAAAAACATATTGATACATTCTACGTTTCTTTAGTTTTTAAAACTACAAGATTCAAAAGTTTTTCTTTACTTTCTCTGTGTGAAGTTAAAATCAAACAAACAAATTTCAATGTAGAGAGTACTATATTCTTGGTTGTTGATGTTTTGTTAGAAACATGTACAGATAAATGCTCCAAGTTTATGAGTTGTGCCAATATTTGGAGTCACATTATGTTGTACACTTCCTGTAGAATAATATTTTCTATTGTCTGCTTTTTGCAGTGAGACTTGCTCCTGAGGAGACATCAATCAAACTGACTGGTTTTGAACACAATGGAGTTACGTGTGTTGGCATGAAAACAGATATACCGGTATTCACTCTCTGCTTTTTAGGAACTTTTGTTTAAAGGTTGCCTAGTCTCCCCCTTCCTTTTCATAGGTTAATATATAAAGTGTACCTAGGGAACTGTGGTTCAAAAAAATGTGGTGAAACTTGGTCAGATGATCAATGTTCTACTGAAACATTGTCAGCAACTAAAGAAAACGATTTTCATCGGTAGAAGCAAACCTATGAATTGAAAAGTGGATGTGAGGAGTTCATGTTCTCTTGATGATTTCTTTCAAATTCATGATTCTACCATAAACATTCGAAACTTAATTCAAACATCTTTTGTTACCCCTTAAGCTTAAAAATGTTATTTACCTACCAGTTTGTGTGCACCTTGACTATCTCTATGGGGTACCCTTTACTTCCCACCAACCAACATAAATATCAAGTAACTCTTTCCACCAAGGCTTGGATATGTACACCTAGTGTCTTTTGTCTCCGTTGGAATTGAATATGAGATGTCATCGTTCTCAACCACTTCATTGATCACTAGGCCACACTCTTGGGTGGGGCAAACACATATGCTCTAACCATATTATGAAAATATTGTGGTACTTGTATTGTCACTGCAACTCATACTACTAAATTTACCAGGTGATTTTGGATGAAGCAATTGCCAAACTCTACCCTGACTTCTTCTGGTTAGGAGGCGGTGAGATTGATCTTAAACTGGGGATGAGGACTTCAGAATTCATCAAGTTTGTTAAACCTTTTATCGTCAACTGCAGCGGTGCTTAAATTGATCCCGCTCCTTGAAAAGCCAGTGCCAGTAGGAAACTCCTTAAAACCAGCAAAAGTTGCTGGTTAAATTTGATTTTTTTTTTTAGGTTTATCACATGATTGTATTTTCTTGATAGATAGGTTTCATTGAATTTGAGCTTTGAACTTGTATCGATATTAAATTTGTAATGCTATGGCTATTTTACCATTTCCTTGCTGGATTATCAAGATTTTTGCACAAATGGTTGGTCGGATTCACTGCTTACTTTTCGTAGCTGTAGCTGGTGAGTTAGTTGGGTGCGAAAGTACTCCATTGGTGTGACCTTGCGAAGAATGAATTAACTAACGACTCTTGGAGCGAAACCATATGATGCAGTATATACATGCAAGTTACAGAAATTGTTCCAGAAAGATAACACCATTGTCAATGAGACTGAATTCAACTGTTTATTAAAATCACTTGCCAGAAGATTTTAATACTTGTTTTCTTGAACTATACACAGATATGAGCTATACACAACTTCTTGTTATTTACTAAAACCTATATAAGATGGAATAGCAAGTGAAATATTAGCAGGACACAACAGTGTCGATGGACGATGAAAATGAGAGCTTTAAGCAAATGATCCAATGTCAAAACCATGAAAGCTACACCAAGTTAAGGTCCCCAAATGTGTTTTCTCCACTGTAGGTAACATAGAGGAAACCGTCTTCATCCTTCTTCTCGTCATAGATGGAAGACATGATTGCACCTGCAAAGCGCGAATCAGCTTTCCCAATTTAGACTAAAGGGGTTTGGATAATATTTTGTCCAAGTTGGGGAAAAGAGTATTTGAAGTTAAAGTCGAAAAATACTTTTGGAAGTTAAAAGCTGATGATTCATGAGCAAAAATTCAAAACGAAGTTTGAACATATAAAGTTTTTCCCTGAAAAAAAAAAAACAAAACATTTTGGAGATTAGCACTCACCTGTTGGTGGTAGGACATTGTCGACGAATATGAAAATTGCCTTTTCTGCACTCAATTTAATCCTTTTGCGAATGACATACACAAACTGCCCTACTGTCAAGTCAGCTGGGACAAGATACCTGCAATTTTGCCAATTGGGGAAACATGAATAATAAAGGTTTTTTCCTAGTTACAAAACTAGATACCAAGAAATTATGTATTAGTTTGGTGGTGAAGACAACAATAGTTAACAACATATCTAATTCCCACAAGTGAGGTCTGGAGAGGGTGCGCGTACACATACCTCACCCCTACCTTTGTGGGGATAGAGAGGTTGTTTCTGATAGACACTCGACTCAAGAATAATTTTTCGGAAAATGATTTGAAAGAAATGGAAAAGTAAAAGCTATGATAAAAATATTAAAGAACCTTTGCCAAGGAGAAGGTAACTCAAGTTTCGGAAAACATCACTTGCCAAGGAGGAAGTGATTATATACTCATGAAAATGGCATGTTCTAACAAACGAAATAGGAACACAAAGATTTACAGAAATCTTTAGATTGATTATAATGAGAAAAATATTGATGAGTGCTTACTTTTTCTTGTCAATGTTGGGAATATCACTCCTTTCAGCCTTTTCAACTATTACCTGCACATCATATAAACGTAGTCAACAGAAGCCGCGGAGAATATATGAGACTTCAGCCCACAAGACACTATTACCAATGATGATCATGTATTTTGCAATGCATCGTATTTCTTAACAATGATGATCCTGTATTTTGCAATCATGTTTTTTAACAATGGTGATCGTGTATTTTGCTCAATGTGTATTTACACCTTTCTGATTCAAAATGCAGTTTGGCATCAGCAAATGAGCGACCGGATTGCGGAGTTAGATTTCAATTTACTCCCTGATGCGACGTGCAAATGTTAACATTATTACCACCAGTATACCTATCTTATCTATGTTTATATCAGATAATGTTGAATAACAGAGAGTTGCAAGCTATGTTGCTCGGACTCTTCAAAAATGTCACAGGGTGCATGTCGGATCCTCCAAAAGTAGTGCATTTTCAGAGTACCAGACACTGTGTAGCAACATTTTTGGAGATTCATAGCAACACAGATTGCCAATTTACTCGAACTCCATATAATTATGTACCAAGCATAAACAGCACATAAGTAATTGCATTCAAATAGAACCAACCAAGTGACCAACAACCAAAAAAACAAAATTTGTATAATGCAACGAAAATTTCCAATGAAAACTTAATTCTCACCGGAATCCTATCTGTGTATTTTTCCCTAATCCTAGAAGCTTCAGCGCGTCTCTTCTCTGCACAACGTAAAAACAACAGTGTCAAAAACAATAATGACCCTAATCACAAAGCATTGTGCAAAAATTCACAAAACAAAAGTTCAATACAAACCAAGATCATGTTCTTGCTTGAACGAACTCTTTGCCATATTTATATATATCTGCCTGAATTCAACCATCAAAAAAGCAAAAAACTTTATGTTAAACTGACATGCCATTACAAAATAAAGCCGATTTCTTCAACAGTTCAACGAACAAAAAAAAAGAACAAAACACTACAACCTATATTTCCTTGCAAAACAACAATAAAAGATTACTACAATAATAACATATCTAGAGTAATCCCACAAGTGGGATAAGCACACCTTATCCTATCTTTGTAAGGTAAAGTGGTTGTTCACAATAGACCCTCGGCTCAAAAAAAGTGAAATCAAAGCAAAATTGCAAGCAAAATGAACAAAGCAAAAAATTGAAGAATGCAATACTATGCGAATACAATCTAATGCTACTAAAAAGGGAAAAGAACAACAACATATCCCGTGTAATCCCACAAGTGGGGTCTGGCATAGCGAGGATATAATGTACGCACACCTTATCCCTATCTTTGTAAGGTAAAGTGGTTTTTTCCGATAGACCCTCAGCTCAAAAGAAGTGAAATCAAAGCAGAATTGAAATCAAGCAAAAAATCGAAGACTAAGATACTATGTGAATACCATCTAATATTACTAAATAAGTTAAAAAACAACAACTAAAGATTAACAGATCCTAAAAACTTAACAAAAGATTAAACTGATATAAAGCTAATAACACCATCAAATCCTAATTCTCCTGGCTTAAAAACAAAAGGCAGAAAAAGCATAAATCTTTATGTTAAATTGAAATACCCAATACCAAATAATCCAATTCCTTAAAAACAAACAAACCACAACCCCATATTTTCTTTAGTAAACAGAAATAAAAAACTTCAAAAGAAAAATTAAACAACCCCAGAAAGTAAATAACACAATAAATTAACTGAAATAGGAAGAAAAACAAACACCCAATTGATAAAGCAAGAATCTTGAACTCAAATCAATCAATTTTGACCTCAAAACCCCAAATCAGTTCTATGCCACACTATACAAAAAAAAAATTGAGAAAAAAATTAAAAAAGTATCACAAGGGAAGAAAGATTATACCTTTTTTTTTGTAGAGAATGATTGAACAAGAAAGGGGAAAAAGATGGGAAGATTATAGTAGTATGTTTGATTGAATTGAATGATTAATAAAACTTTTGCTTTTGCTTTGTTTTTTGGACTCTGTATAAATAGTGTACGTAGCCTAATTTTTTATCATTATCTAAATTCTTTAAAAGTAAGTAATTATTTTTATATAAATATTGGGGAAAAAAACTTGTGTGTGGTTGCTTAGAGATATGAGCATACGTGGGCTTCAAGAATCATGGATAAAAGTCAAACAATCTTTATTTTGTATGGATTATATTTTAGGGAAAATTTTGTAAATATACAAAGTTATTGGGTGATTTTGTTTTATTTGTTCAAATCTTAATTGATAGACAAGATTATTTCGATATTTATATCAATACAAAATAACATATATTCATAAAATTAATTGTGTAAGTTAATTCAAATATGACGATTATTAAATAAACGGTTGTTGTCATATAGTTGGAATAAAAGAGAATATACCTTAATACCTATTTGAAAGTCTTTCATCTATAATGTTTTGCATTATTACCACTACCTTTTGAATTTTGAAAAAGTATTCAAAACTATTATATTTGTTCCTTTATTATTATTTATATAATATGCTATTTTTTCAACAAATATATCTTGTCGATCATACTTTTGAATCATATTTACTTTTTATTTATCAAAACTAGCTACATTTACTCTTTACCAGTTAAAAGTTCATTTTCAGAGTCATATATCATATTTGGACCAATTTGCTTACACCACAACTATTCAATGAAATACTTGATACGTCCCATAAATACAATTAGTTATCAGATAACTCTGCCTATCAAAACTGAAAAATTGGACTACTTTATCTAATCTAGTATATACAAAGTTATTCGCCTATGTTAAGGAATGTTTTACCGAAACTTCTTGATATGAATTCAGACTTAGTCGAACTCCAATATGAGAATTGGATATTGAATGAGAAAAAAATAGAGAACATACAAAGTTATTGTGAAAAAATATCAAGCTAGAATCATCACCCATAATCCTTGGTTACTAAAGTTGTTGCAACTTCTTTTTGAGCTAATTAGACACTTTTACAGAGAGATTGCAGGCAAATAAAAGACCAGCTAGACAACTTTTTTCCTACTAAGGAAGTGCAGCTAAACTAAGACAAAATCACTATTGTTTCAATCATTTGGCTAGCCTCTCTTTTTTTACTCCTCAATGCTTCTCTGAGGTTGAGAAACAAACATTTCAATGGAATATATAGTGATTGCTCATGAACTTTTGAGAATGTAGCCCAAAACTACACCAATCAAGCCAACTACGATGACAAACTTGAACGAAACACCACCACTGCGGCTTTTGCTGATATCACGCCTCATAATTTCCTACAGATAGTGTTTCAGAAGTAAGCAATTGTACGTAACTAAAAACTATGTTGTTCAGACTCTTCAAAAATATTGATCGGTGCGTGTTGAATCCTCCAAAAGTAGTACATATTGGAGGATCTAACTCGGGGATGACAACATTTTTTGGAGAGTCTGAACAACATAGGATAAAAGATATAACCACTCATAATGCAAAAGTTACAGAGCAGACTATTTGTCTTTCTACACAAGTTCAGCTGACAATTCTGTTTGTATGAGCTTGCTCACATTTTTCAGTCGCAAGGCCGGATATAGGAGTTGTAGTAGGTTTAGAAGTTTAGTAAATTACCAATGAATCCTCACAATACAAGTATTGGAGTTCTAAAAACACGAGAATCAATCGAAGAAATTAATGTAACTCCTTACCAATTCTTGACGAAGTCTGTTGCTCTGATGTAGAGCACCAGCTTTTTCCTCCGTCAATCTGTAAATAACAGACTTTGCCTGAAATAACACGTCTACATTAGCCATGTTGACCAAAAAAAACTGCATCTCCTTCCAAGCATATTTATAAAATCATTAGCTGCAAACATCCTAAGTTCGATGATTTAAGAGCAGCACTGCAAATGCATTATGCGAAAAAGCCCCAACTTGTTTGAGGACATGGAAAATGCCATCACTTTTTCATTAGTCCCCGAATAACTTAGTCTGCGAACCAAACGACCACTAAGAGAACGAGGAGAGAAATGTATAACGCAACACTCAGATTATATCGGAAAGTAAGTTGTGGGGATCAGAACTCATAACTTATAACTCACAATAACAAGCATTAGAAACATGGAAGATATGTAGTATATGTGCATGTCAATCTACACTAGCTTATCGCATGTGAACATTGGCAAATAGTAACATCCATAGATAACACAGATATAGAACGTATACAAAGCTTGGCATTCATACGAAAGAAACTACGATATACACATATGTTATTGCCTTAAATGGGAAGTAAATGTGAGGAACAATATAGGAATTGTAGTAGAAATTTCACCTCTGTAGATTTGTCATGAGTTTCAAGAAATGTTCTTGTGAGCTGCAATGACATTCATGAATAATCAAGTTTCATTAAGAGTAAGACTGAAAAAATAATTAAAGGCGATAAATAAGAATTAAACGATTTAGTAAACAACCTCAGAACCATTTTGATTGTCATTCTCTGTCAAGGACTGTCTCGGTGAAGAACCCTCTTCTGATCCTTCTGCCACGGGGGATGGTGGTTGAGGAGGGGGGAGATAAATCACTTTCAATTTGCACTCTTCTACAACGCGTCCAGGCTCCTTATTGAACTACAAAGAGATCAACAAACTTCATCACGCTTGAATGGTTGTGTAACAACAACAAACTAAAACATGATCTGCCCTTTTTATCATTCATTTATAAAATCAAACATTTCAATAGCGTAAGTTAAATACGATAGAGATAATGATCAGAAACACATCTGAACTATCACTTTTTCGTGAGTTCCACACCTGAACTATCAATTGTTCCCTTTTCCTACTTGAACTATCACCATTTATTAAAACACACCTAATTGAGTATGGTGATAGTTCAGGTAGAAAAATGGAACAAATGATAGTTGGCCTAATCAACTTCCAGGTGTGTTTTAATACATAGATGATGATAGTTCAGGTAGAAAAATGGAACAACTTGTAGTGATAGTTCAAATGTGTTTTTGACCATTACTCAATATGATAATAAAGGTACATTTTTCTTGTCTTCACAGACTCGGCATTAGAAAACGAAGAGAAAAAGACGCAGTCATTTGTATGATTACCATTTCTTGGGTGATGTCTTTTGGATTGGTAACAGCACTTGCAACGACACTCTGAAGTAGAAACTTGTCCTTGCATTGCATGTCAGCAGGGGCCTCCTTCTGTGCTTGCATTGTTACTACAAGAAGATGTAAACTAATATCAACGACCAACTAATACACGAAAATCTGGCACTGAATAAATAATGTGATGCTGAATAGGACCAGACAGGACGAATACTTATAATAATATCTCAATTTCCGATGAAGTATAAGTTGAAGGTAGCTTTTAAGGTGCATGATGAGCTTATACGGAGCAACATGGACAGTATGGATTCATATATTTCAATCCAACTTACTTGGGATTGAGGCATAAGAAACTTTGAATTTTCTTCTTTTTTTACTTTGTTTTTAGTCATGGTGTCCACGCTAGCTGCACACACCTCGACTAATTCCAATGGATACCTACTACCTCTCACTAGTATAGGTATCGAGTAATTGTGTCCATCAAGACTTGGACAAATGAGAAGAATCACTACCATAAATGACTTCCTTTTCTTGCTCTTTCACCTGTCTTTCTACTTACTATACTAGTATATATTTAGACCGATCACGAGATTATTCCAATACTCCCTCCATCCTAATTTATTTGACATTGTCTAACGACTAACTGGATATAGAGTTTAAGAAAAAAGAGAACATTTTGACTCAAAGTTAAATATACCTAAAATACTACTATAATGTTTTTCATCCCTGGAGCATAAATGTGGGTAAAAGGACAAGGACAAAAATATACCAATCAAAATATCAAATACTCTCTAATTCATACATCATAGTTTGACTGAACACGATTTTTAAATAAAAAAGAAAGACACATGTTTATCCCGCATACTAAAACCACTTTATAGTTAAATTATTTTCAAATATAAAAATACATCATTCTTTTCGAAACAAACTAATAAGAAATAATATCACACAAGACAAAAATAATATTGTGAATACCGATGACATCACAAGTGGATCGAGGCGAAACAATTCCTGTATTCGGACGAACACAGTACTTTTTCGGATTCGTCGTTTTAACCTGAAAAACAAAAATGATCAAAATTTATTTTTTTTAAATGGAAAAAAAATTCAAAAATCATAAAGAGAAAATTAGGAACGAAAAATGCACCTTGAATGCGACATGATTTTCAGTTTTATTTGATAATTGAAGGGAACAAGATATCTGTTTCTTCAGCTCAACTGTAAAAAAAAAAAATTGTAAAAAAATGTGGGAAAAAACAGAGAGGATGAAGAAGAATAAAAAAAATTACATGCGAATTTGAGCTCAAGAGGATCGACGGTGAGAAGCTCTGTTTCTGCACTGCTCATTTCTCTTTTTCTCTTTTTTTCTTTTCTTGAGAAAGTGAATCAGTAAAAATGAAAAAAAAAAAATGGATTTGCTTTTGTTCTTCCTTTACTGATTATTACAATATAATTTCGGGGTGATCCGTATAACTCTCAGTCTTCTCTTTCTATCTTTAAAATGGCAAATTATAAAAAAAATTGAATTTCAATTGAAAATATTTAATAAAAATACTTTATTATGTGCTTAAGTGTTCGATCAAAATACGATTTAATTTAGATATTTAAGTTAAATTTAGTGATAAGTTTAAATTTGTATCTAATCATATAATCTCCGGTAAATTGAGGTTGTGTCTAATGTGTAATGCAGTACCTATAATAGAAGTCATTTTTTTTGGATTCCTTTTTTATTATTTTGAAAAACTATTTATAATTCTATTAACTAATAATTTGGTAGTGTAAATCTTTTATGCACTGAATATAGTGGTGCAGTCTTAGTGATAAATTCACTTTCATTTGTCAATTTTATTTGGCATAGAAAAAGATTGAGACTAGTGATAGAAACTGGGCAAAGTATTGATATGACAAATAAAGGATTTTACGACAATTATATAATACGATTAGTTATAATCAGAACTCTAAATAAATATTGTTATTTTTTAATGATTCTAAATACAATAATATTGACATAATTATTGCTAAGTATTTTTGTTGCAACACTGATCATCATTCTCAATCCGAGGAACTCAATCTTACAGAACAAAGGCTTCAGACTCATGTTAAAGAGAAAGACTAATGATGCAGTCTTGGGCCATTTATCGGCTTCTACTTATAGAAGAGTGATGAACCAAGTATTTTTCCTCTCTCATAGAAAGACTCTGGATTCAATTCTTCTGGCGTTTCTTTTTCTTTTATTTTATATAAAAAATAAAGTTTGTTATAGGACTGACCAATTATAAATAGGACAGTTGGAGGTTAGTTACAAATTTAGGTTTCTTCTTTCTAGCATATATAGCAACGCTTGTACAGTGGATTGGATTATCACGCTTTTTATTTTCAATATCACAAGAGAAAATTCCCAAAGTTTCTTTCTTTTTCCAACATGGTATCAGAGCTTTAGGAGTTTTTCTTTCTGCTTTCTTCTGTTGAATCTCTACTCTTTCATTCATGGTTGAAACCACTGATGTGCCGAGCGCCGTTGTTTCGACTGGAGCACTCGATGCTTCTCACCCTCACTACCTTCACCCCTCTGATTCTCCCGGAATGATGTTGGCTCACTCTCTTTTCGATGGCAAAGTATTTGCTGGTTGAAAAAGAGCTATTGTGATTTCTCTTTCTGCCAAAAACAAGTTAAGTTTCATTGATTCTTCTCCTACTGTGCCTCTTATCACATCACCTCAGCATTCTGCTTGGAGAAAATGCAACAACATGATAATTTCTTAGATCCTCAACTCTCTTTCGCGAGACATAGCTGAATATGTCTTGTATTATCCTACTGCAAAAGAAATCTGGAAGGAATTAGAGGCCAGATTTGGGTAGTGCAATAGAGCACAATTATATCAACTTCAAAAGGAACTCAATGATGATATATAGGGGGCAAATGATATCGCAGGTTACTTTACCAAGGTGAAGAAGTTATGGGATGAACTCGATGCTCTTAATGTTTCTGATTATTGTGTTTGTGCTTGTACATGTAAAGGAAAGGTGAAAACTGCAAAATCCCATCAGAATGGTACTCATTCAATTTTTAATGGGTCTAAATGAGGCATACTCAGGTGTAAGGAGTAGTATTCTGATGATGGACCCTCTGCCAAGTGTGAGTCAAGCTTACTCCTTGCTCATTCAGGATGAAAAGCAGTGTGAAGTGCATGTAGTCTCACACCTTGCAGACGTTGCTTTCATGGCAAACTATCAGAAGTTCCAGAGAAGATTCACTCCTCAAAGATCTCTCAATGGATGGACGGATCAATCCTAATTTTGACAAACCTAAGACAGGAAAGTTTTGCACTCATTGTAAGCTTACTAATCATGAGGTTGCTTTACAGATTAATTGGATTTCCCTCAAATTTCAAATTCACAAAGTCCAAGAGGAACCCAAGTTTTGGTACCATTGCTGCCCAGGTTGGAACTTCATAACTACCTGATGGTATGTCCACTGGACAATACTTATTTCCTGATCAATCCTTACATTTATTCCAGCTGATGCAAGATGCCAAGCCTAGCCAACAAAATGAGCAACAATCAGATAACAATGTCTTAGCCAATTGTGCTGGTATAATCAAACCCATTCTCGATCCTACTATGTTTTCTTTATTCACCCATATTGATTCACATTCATGGATTCTTGATTCTAGTGCTTTCGAGCACATGACTTATGAGTCTTCACTCCTTTTCAATCTCATTTTCTTACCCTCCCATATATATGTTTGTTTGCCTAATTCACATCGATTGAAAGTAACTCACAAGGGCAATGTTTCTTTACTTCATGATCTGGTTCTTCATAATGTGCTTTATGTGTCTCATTGCAAGTTTAATTTATTGTATGTTCACAAATTCACTACTCAACTCACCAGTATCTTGATTTTCTTATCCTTTCGTGTTATATTGCAGGCCCCTTCTATGAAGAGGCCAGTGGTTCTTGGTGAAGTCCATGGTGGGCTTTATCTTCTCAAAAGAACTCCACTCCAGTCCAACCATGTTCCTTCTTCCACTACCTCTACTCAGGATGATCATTTGGTTGCTAATACTCTTTGTAATGAGTCTACTTTAGTATCTAATTCTAGTTCTATTTCAATTCCTTCAAAGCTTTCAGCTAATGATATAAGCCTCTGGCACAATAGACTGTGGCATTTGCCCAAATTTCACTATGTCTGTATTCTTGATTCTATTGTGCCTTGCGATATTTGTTTCAAACCTCACCAGGCTAAATTGCCTTTCTAACCTTCCATCATTTCCTCTAAGTCCATTTTTAATCTTATACATGTGGACATTTGGGGACCTTACAAGGTTTCAACTCATAATGGTTATCACTTTTTTTTAACTATTGTAGATGATTACAGCAGAGCCACTTGGACCTATCTTCGTAAAACCAAAAGCAATGTTTTCACCATTATAAAATATTTCATCACCTTAGTGGAAAAATAGTTTAATAGTTCTGTCAAAATTATCAGGTTTGACAATGCTAAAGAACTTGGTTCAAGTTTGGTGAATTCTGATTTTCTTTCTTCTAAAGGTATTCTTCATCAAACCACTTGTGTTAGTACTCCACAACAAAATGGTGTAGTTGAACGAAAGCATAAACACCTTCTTGAAACATGTCGTGCCCTTTTATTTCAGTCTCATTTACCTTCTATTTATTGAGGGGAATGTCTTCTTACAACTACTTATTTGATCAATAGGTTTCCATCTATGGTTCTTGATTCACACACAACTTATGAATTGCTCTTTGGGACAGTCCCTTCTTGTGAATCCTTACGAGCTTTTGGTTGTTTTTGTTATTCCACAACTTTGCTCTATCTCATTCCAAACTTGATGCAAGGGCTGTTAAATGTGTTTTCATTGGGTATCATTTCAATCAAAAATGTTATAAGTTGCTTAATCTAGAGTCCAAACAATTCTTTGTCTCTAGGAATGTTAAATTCTATGAAAATATCTTTCCTCCCTCTGTTTTCGATACCTCGCTTACTCATTCTCCCCTTTTTCCATCCATCCATGATTTACATGATTTCTCTTATTCGTCAACTTTGCCCATTTATGTGCCTTCATCTCCTTCTCATTCTCCTGTTACTACTCCTATCATAGATCATACTCCTCCTCATATATCTACATAATCTCTACCCTCCAATGTATCTCCACC
Source organism: Solanum piurae (assembly GCA_029582685.1). Lineage (NCBI taxonomy): Eukaryota > Viridiplantae > Streptophyta > Magnoliopsida > Solanales > Solanaceae > Solanum > Solanum piurae. The sequence goes on from JAJOOO010002050.1 coordinate 38,747, forward strand.
TAGAAGATCCTCCAGAATTTCTCATCCTCCTAACTACTTAGCAGATTATTTTTGCAACTCTGTTTACTACACTTTCACTCTTCCTTTTTCTCTGTTATTCCTACTCCTCTTTCCATACCTTTTTTTCCCCTTTCTGCCTCAAATAGGTCTCTCATCTCTTCCATCTCTCCCATCTTTGAACCTACTTCATATTCTCAAGCATGTCATTTCCCTTGTTGGCAAGAGGCTATGGCAGCTGAATTTGTCGCTCTTGAGGCTAACCAAACTTGGCAGGTTGTTGAACTTCCTAATGGTCACAAAGCTCTCTCGTGTAAATGGGTATACAAGGTTAAGTACCTTGTTGATGGCACAATGTCGATCGATTTAAAGCTCGCTTAGTTGTTCGTGTTGATGTTTAAAGATAGGGGATTGACTATACCGAGACCTTTTCACTTGTGGTCAAGATGACCACTGTTAGATGTTTGTTGGTTGTTGTAGTCAAGAAGGATTGGAAAAATTTCCAGCTCGATGTTAATAACACCTTTCTACATGGTGAATTGCAAGAGGAAGTTTATATGATATTTCCACCTGGTTTACCCCCACCGAGTCCTAATCATGTTTGCAAGCTAACCAAATTCTTATATGAGATCAAGCAAGCCTCTCGTCAATGGTATGTCCGTCTTACAACAACTCTCACTTTCAAAGGGTACTCTTGTTCATTAAATGATCATTCTATATTTTACAAGACATCAGTTTCTGGAGTTTGTCTTCTTGTTGTCTATGTCGACGACATTCTTCTAACAGGGGATGACCTCACTGAAGTTTCTCTCATCAAGCAATTTCTTCATTCAGAGTTTAAGATTAAGGATTTGGGTGCTGCACATTTTTTTCTCGGCATGGAATTGCTCAGAGAGCCTCAGGGTCTTATTCTTACACAGAGGAAATTCAGTTTGGATTTGTTGTCTGAGTTTGATTGCTTGGATAAACGCCCTGCAGTATCTCCTCTTGAACCATTCTCCAAACTTCATGCTGATGTGGGTGATCTTCTTCCGGATCTTTCTGTTTATCGTCGCCTCATCGGTAAACTCAATTATTTGACTCGCACCCGACATGACTTAGCTTTTGTTGTTCAACACTTGAGTCAGTACATGCAAACTCCCCGTGTTCCTCATCTTGCAGCTGCCACTTATTGCCTGCGTTATCTCCTATCCACCACTAGTATTGGTCTTTTTTTCTCCTTCGATCCCTCGTTCAAGTTGCTTGCTTTTTGCGATTTCAATTGGGGTTCTTGTTCGGAAACTCGTCGCTCTGTTAGTGGTTATTTTGTGAGTTTGGGTGGCTCACCGATCTCGTGGAAATCAAAGAAACAACCTATTGTATCTCTTTTTTCCGCTGAGGCGGAGTATTGCTCTATGAGTCGTGTGATTGTGGAAATCACCTGGCTGCTGCGTTTGCTTTCAGACCACACTGTTTCTCCTCATCTTCACTCCGACAGTCAAACTGTTATTCACATTGCTAAAACCCGGTCTTTTATGAACGCACCAAGCATGTGGAACTCGATTGTCATTTCGTTCGTCAACAGTTCCTCTCTAGCTCATTTCTTTGATTTTTGTCCCTTTTGCCTCTCAGTTTGCCAATGTTTTCACCAAGCCACTTCCTGGTCATCATCATCGCCGCCTCACCTGCAAGTTAGGAGTGGTCTCACACCCCTCCAACTTGAGGGGGGGTGTTAACACTGGTCATCATTCTCAATATGAGGAACTCAATCTTACAGAACAAAGGCCCCAGACTCATGTTAAAGAGAAAGACTAATGATGCAGTCTTGGGTCATTTATGGACTTCTACTTATAGAAGAGTGATGGGCCAAGTATTTTCCTCTCTCATAGAAAGACTCTGGATTCAAGTCTTCTGGCTTTTCTTTTTCTTTTATTTTATATAGAGAATAAAGTTTGTTATAGGACTGACCAATTATAAATAAGACCACTGGAGGTTAGTTACAAATTTAGGTTTCTTCTTTCTAGCATAAATAGCAACGCTTGTACATTGGATTGGATTATCACGTTTTTCGTTTTTCAATATCACAAGAGAAAAATTCCCAAAGTTTCTTTCTTTTTCCTACATAAAAATTACCACCAAAAAAACTTGACCAGATTAGGCCTCACAAGATTGGTGAGATTTTCATGAATGTAGTTTTCTATTTTGGTGCTGAGAAGTCGCATAAAAGGAATTCAAGCTTTTAAACATTCTTTGTGAGTTTGTGTATGTTAATCCACCGATAATTATGTTTGAGTCAGCTTACATACACCTTGACCAATTCTACAAAATACCTATCAACTCCCACCACCAACAAGTACCACGTAGGCAATGACAAATGGGAAAAATCACCAACTCTTTTTGTCTCCTCATGGTTCTCAACCCACCTCACTGACCGCTAACCCACAGTGCAAGAGGACAGAAGTTAAGCAGATACGCATTTTTTCATGCCAAGTGGAGACTATTATTTTGACAACAATTCAGGTACAAAGCATGAAAGAAAACAATTGAGGACTTCAGGAAATTATCACATGAATTTTCAATCAAGAAATAAGATTGAATAATCAGGTTCCATAACACGATCAATAACAAGGTTAATGACGGAACATCCGGATTTTACACGGTATAGATTAATGAATGATAATCAGCAGATTACTTACACTTCTGCCAATTTTTAAAATTAGAAACCTCAAATTCACAAACAATTACATTGATGAGGGATGAATAATTTGTGGCTTTATTCTCTCCAATAGCTTTTCAACTTCAATAAATCCACCAAGTGGCCCCAATGATAAGTATTTCATAAACCTCCAGCTGTTCAATGTCTAAAATTAGAATAGGGAATATACAACACTTCCAAGAAATTCAAAGCTTTCAAAAAGGTAATATTCTAGAGTATCAAGAGAAAAGGTTACCTTGGAGTATAAGGAAGTGCGAAGCAGTGGAGGTGGAGGTGATCAACACTGTTGAATGGAGGCTGATGGAAACCAAATCTAAGAACATGGAAAAATAGTTGTGAAAAGGATTCCTACTCCCCAAGTGTAAGTTTTTATGTTAAGAATCCTAAAATATGAAGTAACACTAAGATTCTTAAAATTCCGAAATGTGTGAGAATATTTCAAAATATGCAGGAGTATTGGTTATGACTTGTAAGCTAGAGAAATTAACTACATCATTGCAGCTGTCTTCTCTAGTTGTAGGCTGTAGCCTCGAATCAGTACTTATAACTAGCGGCTAAGATTGTAAAAAGTATTCCTTCTTCCATAGAAGCTTCTGTTGATTGTCCCTTAATTCAATACAAGTGCCAGAAAATAAAGCAGAAAGCTAGAATTGCAAAACAAGTTCGTTAAATTATTGGATTAACATTGCTTTAGATCCCTGCATTTATTCTGCAAAGTGATTGAAAAGAAAATTCAGGAGTATTAGGTGTAGTTATGTTACTACATACTACAAATTATAGAATGCGGTAGAGCTAATGAAGATGCAAGTCCTTCTTTCTGTATATGTGTTTAAAAGACAATACCTGTAGTGCTTTGACTGAGGTGCATCCCTATGTAGCAGACTCTTCCCCACATCTAACATGTGACTCACTATAAGAAAAGAAGCTGCAAGTTAGATGTGTGTGAATACAGAGAAATAAGGCAGAATCGGGATTCCAAAAGAAAATGAGGTGGTAAGAATGCATCCAATAAGGTATGCTTTACCCAAGGAGAAGTCGTCTGAGCTTCGCTGAAGGTTTTTCACAGTTGGAATGTGCTGTTTTGGAATTACCAAGTAATGCCTATCAAGATTTTGACTATTAAAAGGAGATCATTACAAAGGATTTTGCAAATTCACATTCTATGCCAGCAACGGAAGTAAAATTAGATGACTGATATTGCATATCAAAGTACCATGTTAGATAAGACATAATACTACGTTGTCTAGAAATAAATATACCGACTGAAAGTATTAAAAAATTATGGAGAACAAATAAGATTATACAAAACTATCCACTTATTGTTGTTCTTTCTCATGATTAAAAATATTTGATTGAGTCATTGACTAAAAATAACGAGCCAAACAGAAGGCCAGCATTATGACCATTAGAGATAAGTACAAGGTTCATAGTCCTCCCTCCATTTATAGTGATTTAGGGTGTGTTCGGTATGGAGAAAAATGTTTTCTTGAAAAATAAGTGGGTTTCTTCCATATTTTCTTGTGTTCCGTAGGTAAGCATATCCTAAAAGCAATTGTGTATAATTTAGACAAATACTATGAAAAGTGGAGGTGGGGAGGTAGGGCTGTGAGATGGCGAGGATGAGGACTAGGGGAGTTAGGGGTGAAGATGAGGTGTGTTGGAGGGTGGGGAGGACCCGATCAATATCGAATGTCACCAGTAGAGCTTGTTTTCCCTAATTTCACTATAGAGGTCATTTTCCTCATTTTTAAGGAGCTTGTTTATGTTTTTCAAAATATTTGACCAACTGAACATGGGAAATTGGAAATCATTTTCTTCATACTGAACACACTCTTAGACCTCCCTCCATTTCTAATGACTTAGCTTGGCATAAAAGATCCATAAGTCATCCCTCCCGTTCTAATGACTTAGTTTGACTTGATACAAGTACCAAGGAAAGTAAAAGTTTACTACAAAAGAATCATTCTATCAACTTGAGATAAGTAAGTTGAGCCTGCTAAATTGAACTCCGGTACAGCTAAATGATGTATCTAATTGTTTGTTTTCAAAGGGTGAAGCTAAAATTGGCAAAGGCTTGAAGTTGGGAAATAGCTCTTCATTACATCCTAGCACTAGCTAACATTTATATATACTATGTTTGCCATAAAGAGGAAGAGGAAGGGAATTCATTAACATGTCAATTTATGCAAAACTCCACCACTAAATGATTCTCTTGTAGAGTATTTATGAACTACAAATCGAGGAAATAAGTATTTTTGTGTCCCTCCACCAATATAATTCAATATGAATGAAACTCATCAGGTTCTTAGTTAAAATGCAATACAAAAAACTCAGCAAACATGATTTCACCGAATCTATGAACCACTAAGCCAAAACATACAAAATGTAGTGCACAGGAAAGCACTTGTGCTACTCAATTAACTAAAAAACACCAGAAAATGAATCATAATTTACAACAAGTTGAATGATTATAGACAAAACTCCTAATTTTATTTTTATAACCATTTTGTCCGGACCAGTTTGTGAACACCTCGACTAATTCCACAGGATACTTGATACCTCCCACCAACACATGTATCCAATAACTCTGTCTATCATGGACTGGACATATGAGAAGAAATCAACTACCATGCTGCGACCTGACTGTGAGATTCCCACGCCATAGTAAGGTCCAAATGGTCAGCTGAGAGTTAATCATATTATTTTTAAGTCCGCCATGAACTAGTTTGAGATTGATTCATTGAATTAAGACTTAAATGGTCAAAAACACACCCGAAGATCATGTTTTATCGAGGTTTGCACCTAAACTATGCATTGTTCACTTTTCCTAACTGAACTATCATCAACTATTTATCAAAAATATATCTCAGCTATCAGTTGTTTCCTTTCACTAGCTGAAAAATCACCACCGTTCATGTAGGAAAAGGAAATTGATAGTTGATGTGTGTTTCAATAAGCATTTGATAATAGTTTACCAGGAAACTAGCACGCCTAATAGTTAAAGTATGAAACTCAGAAAACCAGGATATTTTAAGCATATTTTTGATCATTCACTCTTGAACTAAATACTAAATTCAGTAAAGTCAAAACAAAAGGAAACAATGAAAAACTGATGAAAATTTGAACAACCTGAAGGCAGAGGGATTAATATCTCGAAATGCAACAACTTTATCATCCTGCAAAATCAATTTAACCAAAAAAATCATCAAATTACTTCACGCATGTGGACTGATTGTGATCGGAACAAAAAAGAGAGAAGAGATCTGACGGAGTGAAGGAGAGTGGTTGAAGTTGAAGAGGTAGCAATTTGGCAAAATATACATTCCGATAAAGCTCCTCCGTTCATTCTTCCGACCTCCGTCACTGTTCGGATCATATCACCATTGTTAATTTGTTCTTCATTTTTTGAGCTATCGCCATTGAAGTGCTCAGTACCGAACTTTGCTAATTGGGCTCCGAGTTTATCCACCGGCCCGACTCAGATTAAACAAGATTCGAACCAGCCCATCTCTGTAAACTGGACCTGACCCACATATTGTGATTGGGCCGGCCCAAGTTTGTCTGTCCATAGGATAGGAAGATTTTCAGAAATAAGATATTTTCGTGTCATTAAATTGTACGATTTATCCTTCAAATAGATTGGTATTTACTTTTTGTTTTTTAAATGTGTTAGTCTTTAATTTTGTTCTTAGAAATCGATGTTATGTGGACATATGTTTTTTAAGAGCGCATGACACTGGTGGAATATTATGATGCAAAAATAAGTCTTGTCAATCTATAAAGATTCATCATCAGTTGAACATGAAAAATAGAATAAAGATAATATAAAGTCTTATCAATTCGTCAGGACTTGTAAAATAATTTAACAATACGTGCAAATTTTATCAAAGTTTCATAACAATTGAACACGGTATGTGACCTGAAAAATTATCAAGTAAACAACTTTTTATTTCAATTTTTTTTTTATTTTGATATCTTATATGACATATTTAAAATATATGATTCAAATAATAATTTGATACATTATAGCATTATATACATATCTTTAATTTGAAATTTCAATATTTATAAATCTTCTAAATTGAAACACATAAAATAGAATGAAAGACAATATTATTTTATACTTTGAAACTTTGGCTTTCCCTTTCCACAATAGATTTGTCTAGTGCGATGATTCCACTAATAAGAAACATTATATTTAAAAATTGTCTTTTCAGTAATTGGCTTATTCCAAATCATCTCATCTTGTGGCAAATTCCAAAAATAATGCAGTCTTCATGATTATTTGTATCATCAAAGGTCGCAGTGGAGTCGTGATAAATACACTTCATCCTTAATCAAAAGTTTTGTGTTTGAATTCAGAATATGAAATCGTCTTTAATACTGAGCATTAAACGTATCAAACGTTGGATCAAAAAACCAAAAGAAATAAAGTGTATATTAAGGAAAAGGAAAAAATAAAAGTAAGAAGCAAACGAACAAGATTAGCAAATAATTAAATTAAGCCTTCTAAGTTATGTATATCCTTTTGCTTCTTAATTACATTATTACTTTACATAGATTTGTTTGGCCATAAGATCATAGAAGACTACAAAACCTTCCAAATCATAAAGTTCATTTATTCCTTTTTGGTCCAACAAACTTATAGAGGAGATTTTTTCTAATTTAAAAACATAATTAAAAGATTTTTAGCACCTTTTAATGGCAACTACTCAATTTTTAATCCATTTCATGCACTTAACTAACTTTTTAATCTCTCTAGTTAATTGAGACTTGCAAGTTTCACACTTTCTTAATATATCATTGCTTTAAGTGAGCTACTTTATTCTAAAATAAACTTAAAAGCTTGGCCGACTAAGTGAATTATTTAATTGGCAACTAAAAAAATATTATAAGAAGAAGATGGACATTAAAAAACAAGTTCTTCCATAAGAATAAAGCTTGAAAAAACAGTACTTTTTTCATTAAAATAATACCAACATTTCATAATTTAACTCTAATATATGGGATGTTCGACTAATTGGAATTCAACATGACATTTATCTTTATTGAAGTGGGAGATAATAGTCGCACACTTTAATATAGTATTACGATAGAGGACTTGAATTTGAGTTTCATCATTCCTTGTTATACTTGTTTAAAAAAAATATCATATGATTGACTTATGGGAAAGAACCATGTCATATGAGGGATTGAACGTTCTTTCAAATGTACTTTCTCTAATAACTAAAATTGTTAGATGAAATGATTGGTCACACGATGCAACAACCATGATGACTAAAAAGAGATTAAAAAAATGTATGAAACTATGCTTTTCGATTGAGATTTCACTTCATAGTTTGCCAAAAATATATGCTAATTAAGGAGTTGATTTGTTTGTAAATATGCACAAAGTTCACTTGAAGGTGCTGCACTAAAGAGAGTAACCTAGCAATTAAACTATTTATAGTTATCTTAAAATTATACTAGTGATATTTTACAAAAGGTCATTTATTCAATAAAAAATCAACCAACAGCTATCTTGAAAATGATAAAGTATAGAGAAAATAAACTCTCATTTGGCCACACATTTTAAAGTTTGAAACTTTAAGTATGAAAAATTGAATTTTTGAAGTTGTAATTTTTAGAATTTGAAGTTATATTTTAATATATATTTTACTTGAAAAAAGTTTGATGTTTTTGTGAGTAAAAGTCTTAAAAATCCAAAAAAATGATCTGAGCCAGCTTTTAGAACTTGAAAATATCTGAAGATTAAATTTTGTACAAAATCTGATCAAATAAATATCTAAAAATAAAATTTTATAGTCTACTCTCATAATCTATAATCAAATTCTAGCTAAAAGTTAAGTGGAAGGAACAATATAAGGAGCGGGAGCTAGGGATGCAAGATTTTTCTCAATTTTTGTTGAAAATTCATTTTTTTTAATAGAAAAATCAACGTTTTTGAAAATTTTGACTCCGCCCCAAAATACGTTGATTTTGGTGTATGAATATATCCATCACATATTTGTGCACATTCTGTCAGATTTTGTTTTAGCAGTGCCACGTGTTGCCATCACTCTGTTTATCATAATTTTCACAAAATTCCGAACCAAAATTTCTATAGAAGTTTAAAAAGGAAATTTCCTGGAAATTTCATTAGGCCCCCCTAAACTTTGTCCTATTTCATATCATGTGATTTAAAGGCCTGTCAAATTATATCACAATTATTTGAGTTTCAAAATTAAATTTCAACTAGTAAAATGTAAAATCAAAGAAATTATAATAAAAATTTACTCGTAATATGTATTTTAACCTTAATTTATGATTTAATCATGCTAAATTAATATGATTTTATGCAAATACTCGTACATTTGAAATTACGTCCATTTTTGTTAACTATACATTATAATTGTCAATGATAGATTGAATTTTTCATGTTAATTAATGATATCACCATAAATCCAAATTTATTTGGGTTACACTTTAAAATAAGTATTGAACGTCGAATGATGAAAAATTGGAAGAAAATATCAATTAGTACATGTTATGATTCCTATTAGTTTATTGTAGACAACATGTAATAGTTTAATATTAATTAACGGATTTTAATTATTTACGCTATTCTTGTATATAATTTTTAAAAAATAGTTGCTCTATTCTCAAGGTTTTATTATTAAATTACATACATCATTTTCAAATTAGGCAATTGACGTTTTATTTATAATTTTAGAATGTAGCTAAATTTAAATATAGTTCGTCCTAAATGTATGGGCTTTATATTAGTGTGACTATTATCTTGTGTGTATTCATTTTTGTAATTTAAAAATACGACAATAGAAATAATGAGTATTCAATATTTAGTTGAGAACAATTGGAAAATAGTACTTCTTTTTGGTAGAAAATAATAGAAGTAATTAACTATGAGGAGTATCAAACAACTTATGTTTAAAAAAAATAAGAATAAAGATTAAAAACACGAGGTGTAAATAAAAATATCCTTCTTCAAGGACAATTGCTAGTATTTCTTTTTTTTTATTTTTACCTAGTATCCACAATTACTCTAATATAAGTTGACTCTCCAGGTTTTAATCTAATGATAATAACGTACCTTGTGATGTGTGGATTGGACATATGTTACATGTTTAAATCCTACGGCTGATAAAAATATTCATCGAGTTTCAAATTAACTTATGTACTCCACAGATCTTGAATTTAATTTCTTGGTTATATATAGAAAGCATGTCACATATTCAAATCTTGCCACATATAACATTTACAATAGTGTTCAAGTAAAGAAGGATAAAAAATGAATTTGTTATTCATCGAGTTTCAAACTTTGCGCGATTGGTGCTCAAACTAGATTTCTCGACTATAAAAAAAGTATGCCACGTGTTTGAATCCTAACACACAAACAAAAATACTGATAATTGCATCACTAATTTTGCGATGATTTATGGATTATCAAAAAATTGATCTCTATAAGTATCTTACCATGGACAAAAATCTAGCATTTAAGTGGATAATACTTGTTTTTACCTTAGTTTCGGATTTTACACCACCGATCCTCTGAAAATCTAATATTTAAGTGGAGAAGGTAAAAAAAAAAAACACTCATTATTCACTAAATTTCAAATTTTTATGCCATTGATTCTCGAGAATTTCTCGATTATTAAAAAAAAAAAAAAGAGTTACTCTAATATAATTCATTTTTATAATATAGAGCCTCTTCTAGTCTTCTTTCAACTACTATATATATAAATGATGTTGACATTAAGATTCTTGTTATTTTTTTCACTGCTCTTTCTTCTTCATCAATATTATTTCTAAAACTTCTCCAAACAAACTCCAATTCTTGCACCCAAAATTTTCTTTTTTTAAAAAAAAAATCCATCACTCATAAATAAATTATGGGTTTTCATCTTCTTCTTATTGGAAAAATTAACATTTTAGCCACTTCTTCTACTCATAGTTTAAGTAATCCACTTCTTGTTAGTTTATTGTGGCCATTTATCTTAAAGCTAGCTGCTTTTAGTTTTAGGCCAATTCGTCAAGTTTCTTCAGATTTAATTTACTCTATTAGGCTTTTTTCATTTCAAATGAGCCAAATTACATTTAACACTGAGCCTCATGTGGGCCCCAGTAGAGACGGTGACGGTGGCGGAAACACGCGGTGGGAGAGGGCGGTCCGGCTCGTGTCCGAGAGGCTTATTCATGCAAGACGCTCTCAGTTCTCAGAGGCGGATGAGGAAAGCTTGCGTGAACTTTCTATGATTGCCCTTTGAACCGAGAGAGTCAGAAGTGAGAATTCATATAGTCGATTTTAACTGAAGCTGAGATGTTTGTTTTTGTTATTGAAACACAAACGAACATGTCAACAAGAAATTGAAGACAATACTCGAGTATGGATTTTCTATGTTCATTCATTATTGCTTGTTGAAACACAAACGAATATGAACACTCGAGGGTAGATTCTCTATTTTCAATATTCTTGTTGTTATTGTTGCTTGTTGAAACATAAGCGAATCAGAGAACAAGCTAAGTTACACTCGAGTATAGATTCTCTAAGTTCATTTTTGTTGTTATATATATATTATTACTTGTTGAAACATAAATGAATATGTCTACATGAACACTCGAGTATAGATTCTCTATGTTCAGTTGGAGCTTATCGACTCAGAATTCTAAAAGGATATTTCGGTCATTAGTCTACAAACAAATTACGAATGCTTCTTATCATCACCATGATGTTTTTGTAATTCTTAGAACTACAATGGATTTTTTTCATTTTTAATTATTTTTGCATTTCAGTTAATTTTTTTATTTTGCTGTCAGATATAATTATTTTCTTTTTTTCAAGTGGAGAGAAAATGTGCTTTAATTCTTACTTTGAATCAGATGCTCTCTTTTTTATGTGTAGAAAATGAAAAAGAGAATTGTATTCTCTTGAGATAAAATAAAGGTTTAGTATTAAGCATGTTCTAATTAATATTCTAATGGACTTATATTAAAGTTTCTTTTGATTTTTCTATATATTAATTAATACTTTGATAAAGCTTTACTAGTATATATTTAGAATATTTTGCCTTTTTCTCCAATTAGTGCAGTGATTTGTTAGGTCCTTTTGTGGGAATGGATTTATGAAGATCTTACAACAACAACATATCGATTATGAGTATAGAACGTGCGCAGATTTTATCTCTAATTTTTTGAGATAGAGAAATTATTTTTAACAAATCCTCGATTCAAGAAAATGTTTGTTGATTCATATTTATGCATGTCCTTGCTGCTTATTTATTTATGGGGAAAGTGTACAAAATATCCGTTTACATTAGGATCCATTTAAGTTATACTTGTAGCACATTTTAGGTAAGTTTATTCGTTTTAAATCAACTTTAAAGTTATATAGTGTACTCTAGAGTTCAGCGGATATATCAACTTTAAATCAGACATGCAATGTTTGAAATTCAAACGTACATTTACGTCTGAAATTTAATTAGTCAAAGTCTAACTTCGAGCAATTTGAAAGCAAATAAAGTTCATGTATTTCTGTATTAATTTAAGGGACATATATGTCTGAGGTTAAGCTCTAAAGTTCAAATATGTTTGTATAAACTTACATATGTCTAAGTTCAATCATTTTTTTTTCTAAACTTAGACATATATACTTAAATTTAATCATTTTTTTTAAACTTAAGACACGTGTACTTAAAGTTCAGTCATTTTTTTTGTTCAAACTTAAGATATATATGCTTGAAGTTCAATCAATTTTAGTTGAACTTCAATTATTATTTCTTCTGAACAAACTTCTGTGCAGTAATAACTTGTTCTCCGAATGTTAACAATTCAACACTTCAATCTACTTCAAATAAATTAAAAATATAAATTTCAAATATCATAAAAAAAAAGCAATTATTAATCATTTATATATATATGACACACCTAACAAACTTATTTTATAGCAATGATAATTTGTCAATATATTCAAGTTTTTTAATAACATCACTTAATTCGAATCACTTTTTATATTCAAAATTTAAGATTACCTGGTTAAAATATTATACTTCAATTGCTATATATAAATTAGAAAATCACAATTGTACAACAACCAAGAAGAAGACTGAGAAAGAAAAGACAATGTGCTTTTGTCCGATAATTGTCAATTTTTGTGTGATATTTGTCAAAATTGTTTACATATTAAATTGCTTTTTAATGGGGCACAACTTAAATGACAACAAATAAATAGCCACTCACAAATAATATTGTTTGTTTTGGACCATAAGCTATTTTTTTTACGTCATTAGGTTATTAAAATGACTTATAATATGTAATTCTTTCTTGTAACGTAACTTTCATTTGAAATATAATATCAAATATATGTTCAGTTAAATCTTATAAGTGAGTTTGAATTAAATTTCATTAACACATAATATTTTGTGCATCCATTT
>JAJOOO010002051.1:0-42788 GCA_029582685.1 Solanum piurae
TTGGAAGTTGGAGAGAAGTGCTCCAACTCAACCAAGAAAAATATATATCATGAGTTGGAGAGAAAGTTCTCCAACACTTGGAAGTTGGAGAGAAGGTGCTCCAACACAACCAAGGAAAAAAAAAGAATTGAAGAGAAGTACTCCAAGAAATTGAAGATTGATGAAGAGAAGAACTCCAACAATTGAAGATCGAAGAGAAGTACTCCAATACAATAACAATAACAAGAAGAAAAAGGCAAGAGTATACAACTTTGAATTACGGGAGAATGTTGGAAATAATAATTCAAAGTTGGAGTAGGAATCCTAAGTTGATTAGGATTTGTTATTTATGGTATTTACTTATTTATGTTTGATTACGATTTGTTAGTTAGAGTAGTTCCTAATTCTAGTTTAATTTGATTTCTTACTTTTATAAATAGGGATGTTGCTAGTTATTTTCAATATACTGAAAATATAGAATAATATACAGAAAATATAGAAATACACAAAAATATATAGAAACATATAAAACCTTTGAATTTATAAATAAAATATTTTCCTTGAAAAACTAAGTTTTACAGTTTTCTAACCCTTTCATTTGTTAAGAGTTGTTTTTTTTAAACTCCTGCTTTTTATTTTTCCCTATACTAAATGAAGAAGTGACATTTCCATTTAGTAGAGAGAAAAATAGTTCGACCACTTTTTTCTTTTACAATTTGCACCAAGCTTCATTTTCGTACATTATAATAGTTGGAGATTGCAATGGCAAATTTATCATAGAGAAGCTAATCAAGTAGCGGATAAACTTGCTTATCTAAGTCATGAAATTCAGAATGAAATCATTTTTCATGACTTCCGAGAGCTACCAAAACAAGTGAAAGGTCTACTTCATATGAATAAATGCACATATCCTAATTTTCGAGTTAGGAGTAAAAAATTGTCTCGAATTAGATATGTTGATGTGGTTTAATTGTTGGTTAGTCCTCTCTTTCTACTTTCAAGAAATTGAAAGGAGGGAGAACACCATTAATAATCCTTTAGCATGCTTTATGCATTTACATTTTGAGAAAACTATAACTCAACTAGAAGTTAATTTTTGTAAAAGATTGGGAATATCCAATCTTGAAACTTTTGAAGAGGATAGGCATTTCATACCTCTAGTAACATGTGTTTCGTTATTGGTTATTAATATACGTGGTAGGAGTCATGCCTAACCCCATTCTGAAGGTGGATTTAATTTTTTTTTAAAAGTGCTGCTATTTTTTAGTGTTTAGTCTAACTATTTAGTCTCTAATATTACAACGCCAGAAAATGTATTAGGGCGTTAGTTATAACTTTGAAAAGATAAACCTCACATCTATGTAATTAGGTTTTTTATATTCAATATAATATATTTCCTCGTATTGAGCACAAGGCATGATTGTTCGATGGAAAACTTTTCCATTATTTAACATTTTCATCTCCACAAATTTTGTGTGTTTATGCTTTCTGAAATGAGCTTATATCCTCAAATAATTACCACGTCCACTTGTAGAAGTGTTTTTAAGTCGAGAAATTTAGATTTTTAACCACTTATAAAATGAATTAAAAAAAAATTAGTTTTTTCGAATCTCTTATATCTAGCTTCTACTTTTTAAAGATTTAGAAAATTAACAAATTTTGTATTAATTACGATGATGCAAAAGTTATCAAATTAAAATAAAAACGAAACCAAATTGTTTTCTATTTCAAAACACAATATCTATGTTTTGATATCATACAAGAACTATTAAAGTTGCATTAATAATAGTCATATGCAACATTATTTATATTTATGCTTGCTTGGTGCTAGCTATTCATTCTACTAAGTTTTTAATATATAAACTAACATAACATAATTCCTGCTGCAGCTGTTGGACACCTGCAACTACCTCTCCACAATCTGTTTCCTCAAATCTTCCATCCCCAACTGGTTCCTACAAATTTAGAGAAACAAGATTCAATAGATTCCTCTATGTTTAGTTTAAATGAAGAAGTGTGGATATTTCAGTTTGAGACTGAAGTCTATAAGTTATTGTATAGATTTACTAATTAATATATATACCATATGAAGATTTGTTAATTACCTGCAGCAGCCATATCCTCTGAAGCCATCTAGAAATCATAATGTTAATAGTTACTTTATTTCCATACTAGATGTTTGAAAAACAGTAAAGTATTCTTTCAAATATATATGACACAATAAAAAAATGTCTTACCACGACATTTTCATTTCTCTTGAGAAATTCTTGGTTACCCAAGAGTTTAGCCTGATAAGAAGAGTATATATAAAACATGATCATGCCGGTCTTAATTCAACTAACAAATTGGTACCATTTTGTGTCTGTGTGTGTATTGGGATTTGGAGGATTTAAGTATATATTCGGAGCTAGTCTCTAGCCCTAATAAAAATATAAGTAAACTTGAGAATAATATGCTCACTTTGGATCGTTGAATCCGTTCCATAGCACCCAGAAGATACTGCTTATATGCATCAGCTTCTTCAACTGTGTTGATATTCTCCACTTGTGGTTCGTAACAACTGCCCGATCCAAGGGAACAAATCGTTATACTTAAAAGAGGACATTTTTTAGAATATCTAAAAATAGAGTGAACAACTCTTCAACCTTATTTTCTCCTGTGCTTCACTTAATGTTTGTTTGAGCTCATTAAGCTTCTCCTTATGAGCCTATTATGAAAATACATTAAAAATAAATACTCTCAATTATGACTGAAGTATAGTACACAATCAACACTAGTGTGGAAACATCAAACCTTACCTCAACACTAAAAAGCACGTTGTCCAATCATCAGCATCGTTAAAAATACCCAACAAAAAATATTCAATCACGTAGAAAAGTACCACACAAAAAAAACAAATAAATCAAAAGAAAAGAACTCGAGAAAAGTAAAGTGTCTGTCATACATAGCAATCTTTTCAATCATTTTTCTTTCAGATTTTGATTGCGCAAAACTCTGCAACAAATGCTGCAAAATAAAAGTCATGTTAAGGTCAGATCAAACTCCAAAGATAAGTAAAATTTAGTACCTCTTCATTTGGATTTGGAGTGGATCTTCAACAACAAAAAATAAATAAATAAATTTGAGTTAGTCAGTTGAATGAAATTGGCCAAGTCTAATTCATGAATTTGACATATTGAAATAAACATACCGTCGATTTAGTTTATCAGGCTGCTTCATTGCATTGATCATGATATCCTCAAAACTGAGCAATCAAAAGAAATCACATCACATTTTGTATCATACATAAAAATTCATTCTAGAAATATCATTAACCTTTCTCCGCTAGAATAGGTGGTCACTTCACCAGTTGGAGAAAACATTAACAGTGCAATATCTGTATCACATAAAACCCCCAACTCATTTGACTTCTTAATAATGCTATCCTTGCGCTTTGAGTAGAACTGTTGACGCGATACTGGATCCTCAATTTTCTTCATTACAATCTTATTGCGACCCATGAAATTAAATGATGCAAGCTAGAATTGGAAGTTAGATGCAATGTTGTTCTTCAATGAACTGAGAAATTTATAGATCAACACAAAAGAAAAAGGAAAAAAATAGCTCAAAGAATTTAATGCAATAATATGCCATTTTTAAGTTAAAGCAGTTAATATGTTACAATCTAATAGACAATCAGATAATTTTTTTTTTTTGAGAAGAAAACGACTTTCAGTGCTAATCTTTAGTCAAAATTAGTGT
Source organism: Solanum piurae (assembly GCA_029582685.1). Classification (NCBI taxonomy): domain Eukaryota; kingdom Viridiplantae; phylum Streptophyta; class Magnoliopsida; order Solanales; family Solanaceae; genus Solanum; species Solanum piurae. The sequence goes on from JAJOOO010002051.1 coordinate 3,721, forward strand.
TTTTCTACATATTCACACAATTGATGAACAAAAATCTGTGGGCGGTAACTTGTTGAGTGGAAAATAACAATAACTCCTAAGCTCCTTCTTTTATATAATGATATTACACAAGTCCTATTTATCACTTTTCCTAGAATTTTAAAGGCAATATGATATAATATTAGTGTATAGAAGAATTTATATTTTGATATCTCAAGATAAGAACAAGGTGTATGGGAAAATTACATTTAACAGAACTAAAATTATACTCCCTCTGTGTCAAATAATTTAAGTTTGACCGGAAATTTGAACATGAAATCTTCAAATTTTTTAAATGAAATTTATATATTTATAAACTACTAGTTTTTTTGACACGTGCGTTGCACGTGATTATCAATTCAGAAAATTTAAGCGAAGATTTGAATAATAAGCTATGCACAAAATAATATTGCAGATTCTTTTGTTAATGTTCAATGTGGATCATCGTATATATCTCTAATTCACACGAACCTATGAAGATGGTCAATAAAAATTTTTATTAGTTAAAAGCAATAATGTATATATTTATTTCAATTTGATGAGGTTCAATAAAGTAATTAGTCGTATCTCACTAATATTACCTTATAGACGATATTTATTATGTATTTTTATTGTCATCTAACCAGATGTGCTTTGCACGTGTATTCCACTTAATTTGTTTAGATGTCATATGAACATGTGGAGAACAACTAAAAAAAATTTAGAACTTTTATTTTTATTTTTTTATAAGTTATAACATAATAGATGACGTTGTTTTTGTTGGCTCTCATATTTGACTTCTCGATTGACTGTGTACATAAATCAAAGATAGTTATCTGATTGTCCACAGTTAACTGAGAAAGCTTTCCTTTTTTTTACCGAAAAAAAATAAAAATAAACATTAACGAATATATTCTATCTGTGAAATCATATATATAATCACCTGTTTATCTTACACCCAACAAAGATATAGTTCATTACTTGTAAACAATTTTCAATTTATTCAAACAAGCATGATTCGTCCAAGGAAAAATAACAACACAGTGTTATCACATATATATATATATATATATATATAGGGACGGTATAATAATATGAAAAATTATTGGTCAAAAGTTAATATAAGGAAATATGAAAGATAGAAATAATTAATGTAACAACTATGAGAATTCATAATATTATAACTAAAGAGTGTAAAAAATATTTGCAATAATTTGTAACGGAAAAGGGTTAAAACTATCCTTAAACTATCTGAAATAGCTTAAATATACCCTTAAACTGTATTTCGGCTCAAAAATATCCTTTCCGTCAAACTATTGGGCCACACCTACCCTTCTAGTTAACGGAAGTATCCATGTGTGTGTTAAATGTCACATGGACACCACATGGAGGCCACATGTGCACGCCAAACAAACCACACCTCCACATAAACGACTACGAAAAAGGGTCAAAACTACCCCTAAACTATTCAAAATAGCTTAAATTTACCCTTAAACTATATAGCGGCTCAAAAATGTCCTTCCCGTCTAACTATTGGACCACACTTGCCCTTCTATTTAACAAAAACATCCACGTGTGTGCTAAAATGCCACATGAACTCCACATGTGCACGCCAAACACACCCCTCCTCCACATAGACGACTTAAAGCCCTAATTTCACTCTTTCCCCCCTCATTGCATCCTTTCTTTATTTGGGTATATCTATATGAATATACAATATACATTGACTCAATTCAGTTTCATTTTATTCCGATACTAATATGTTATACTTTGAAGATCACAACTTAAACAAAATTCAAATTAATTGTGCTATCTAATCATTAAATTATCTATTATAGTGAATGTTTCTTTAACTTTCCATAAAATCTAAAACTTTCTTAACAATCATTTAGAGCATCTTCTGGATTAGGGACCACAAAAGCTCAAAACTTGAACAAAAATAGGGTAATTGATAAAAAAAATAATTAAATTAAGAAATCTATAAAGACTTACTAGGTCTTCATTGATGTAGTAGCAATTGAAGGTGTCATCCCAGCCGTTCGTCAAGTTTTCCTCATTAGCGAAATCGCCGACGTTGATGTGGCGGAGCTTGGTCACCACCGCCAAGGAAGCCGCCGTAGTCGTTTTCCCCGGTGAGAAGTATATTACGTCTCTTATGACAACTTCTATTTTGCGTCATGGTCATGAGTTGAATCAACAAGAAAGCTTCGCTAAAATTTGTTTTAAAAAAATTAATTTATTAAGAGAAATTAAAATAATAAATTAGTGTTAATTGATTAATTAAAATGAATGTGTTTATATTATACCTTAGATCGTTTCTTTTATTGTATTTGAAATTGTCATCAAATTGCAATTTCTCTACATCATTCGATTAGGTATACAAGTTTCCGCAAATATTTTTTCTTTTTTAGTTCAATATATAATTTTCAGGATGAAATGAGGGGAGAAGAGTGAAATTAAGGCTTTAAATCATCTATGTGGAGGTGGGGTGTGTTTGGCGTGCACATGTGGAGTCCATGTGGCATTTTAGCACACACATGGATGCTTCTGTTAAACAGAAGGGCAAGTGTGGTCTAATAGTTAGACGGGAAGGGCATTTTTGAGCCGAAATATAGTTTAAGGGTATATTTAAGCTATTTCGAATAGTTTAAGGATAGTTGTAACCCTTTTTCGTAGTCGTCTATGTGGAGGTGGGGTCTGTTTGGCGTACACATGTGGAATCCATGTGGCGTTATGTGGCATTTAACACACGTGGATACTTCTGTTAACTAGAAGGGTAGGTCTGACCCAATAGTTTGACGGGAAAGGTATTTTTGTATTAGATTTTAATTTAGTATAGGGACAAAATGAAAATGTGTGTGTGTATATTTGCATTAATGAAAATATATATCTTATATAAAGTAACTATAAATAAATAATAAAAATTAAACTAATACAGACTTCAACTGACGTTATCAAAAGTCATATGAATTTTTCTTCGTCGAAAATACTGAAATATTAAGAAATAGTAAATTAGTAAAACAAAAGGACAATGTTTACATAGTAATAATTATTTTGAAGCAAACTTCCTGACCATCTAAATCACATAAGTAGCATTGACAAATAAAGTCATTCTTTTGTCTTGAGCATAAAAAAAACAAATTGTGACAATTCTCTAACTCTTGAGAAGTTTATAATTTTAGGAAAAGATATTCAGAAACATATATCTACATCACAAGAGAAATTGTTAACAAAACAAATGAATTTATACTACAATAAAAAGTAAAATAATACAAACTTCAACTGGCGTTATTACAAGTCATATGAACTTTTCTTCGTTGAAGATACTGAAATATTAAGAAATAGTAAATTAGTAAAACAAAAGGGCAATGTTTACATAGTAATAACTATTTTGAAGCAAACTTCCTGACAATCTAAATCACATAAGTAACATTGACAAATAAAGTCATTCTTTTGTCTTGAGCATCAAAAAAACAAATCGTGACAGTTCTCTAACTCTTGAGAAGTTTAATAATTTTGGGAAAAGATCTTCAGAAATATATATCTACATCACAAGAGAAATAGTAAACAAAAATAAATGAAATTTATACTACAATAAAAATTAAACTAATACAAACTTCAACTGGCGTTATTACAAGTCATATGAACTTTTCTCCGTTGAAAATACTGAAATATTAATAAATAGTAAATTAGTAAAACAAAAGGACAATGTTTATATAGTAATAACTATTTTGAAGCAAACTTTCTGACAATCTAAATCACATAAGTAGCATTGATAAATAAAGTCATTCTTTTATCTTGGGTATCAAAAAAATAAATCGTGATAATTCTCTAACTTTTGAGAAGTTTAATAATTTTGTAAAAAAGATATTCAGAAACATATATCTACATCGATCATAAGAGAAAGTGTTAACAAAAACAAATGAATTTAGACTACAATAAAAATTAAACTAATACAAATTTCAACTGGCGTTATTACAAGTCATATAAACCTTCGTCAAAAATACTTAAATATTAAGAAATCGTAAATCAATAAAACAAAAGGGCAATGTTTATATAGTAATAATTATTTTGAAGCAAACTTCCTGACAATCTAAATCACATAAGTAACATTGATAAATAAAATCATTCTTTTGTATTGAGCATCAAACAACAAATCGTGACAATTCTGTAACTCTTGAAAAGTTTAATAATTTTTGAAAAAGATATTCAGAAGCATAAATCTACATCATAAGAGAAATTGTTAACAAAAATAAATGAATTTAGACTACATCATGCTAACTTCATATATTGGAACATTACATACTAATGTATATACTAAGCAAAAAATAATTATTATATCATCAGAATAATTTTTCTCAAGTACTCGAGGTTAAAGAATATACCATCTTAGGATAGAACAATTTACTTCATCAGAATAGTGGTACCTCATATTCCACTAAACTTTGAACTCACTCAACGACAATAAATCTTACAAAAAATTTTAAAATGCAAGAAGAAAAAGAATAGAAGATTAAAAAAAATTGTGGTTGAAAAATGAGAGGAAACCCCTCTATTTATAGTCAACAAAGGATAGTATGAACAAGTATTTTTCGTGTCTTATCTGAAAAGTCGTGACCTTTCCAAGAAATCACAACCCTTTGGAAAAGTCACAACTTATTAGAAAAGTCACAACTCTTTGAAAAAGTTACAACTCATCGAAAAATCACAACCCTTTGAAAAAAGTCATAACTTATCAGAAAAGTCACAACTCACAACTCATCGAAAAATCACAATCTAAGTTAGGGATATTATAGTAATTTAACATTCAAGTTAGGAGTTCATGCTTTTAAGGTAATATAGATATAGATAGATGTAAAAAGTATTATAAGTCACAATAATTGAAAATTCAAAATATTTAAAAGATATATGAAACATTTATGGTCAAAGATAAATTTGTTTGAATCTTGAAATCTGAAAAGTGTTACATAAAGTGAGATGGAGGGAGTATATCAGTAAAACAAATTTATGTCAATATTGAGTAAAACAAATTTATGTCAATATTGAGTAAAACTATTTTTTAGTATGCTTATAGCATTGCACTATAGAGAAACTAAAATGTCTAGGTCAAAGTCGGATTTTTAAGATTTTAAATTTATAAGTTATGGATTTTAAGGCAGGACATCGATTGAGGCCAGCATATTTTAATTGTTACGTGGTTTTTTTTGGCACAAATATAGAGTTTAAATCAAACCTACTGAGTACTACTGAACCCATAACTTATAGGGTAAATCTGCCTAACAAATGATGAAACATGATACTTAATAATGCTACAACTAAAAAATAGTATAAGAAAAAGAAAGTCGTACCATTTGGTTGAGTGACTTCCTCCCCTCTCGTTTATCAGCTTTACCCTTGACCTAACAATAAAATATGTGATAAGGGTTAGCATGCCTTTTTGTGATAGGGTTCAAACTCGAATCGTGCATTCAACTCATAACATGTTGTGCTCCGACCACTAAACCGTACCACCGGAGGTAATTCATACATTGAATTCTTTATATACCTATTCAAAATATAGCTTAAAGCTTTATCACGGCCCCCATTGATTCTGATACCATATATTCAAATTATCAGCTCATACTGAAGGGTGAATTTATGAGTGAAACAAACTTAAGATTATTGAATGCTTTAATAACTAATACTAACTACCATGACCAAGTAAACCTATCCGAAACTTCACCTTCTTCAATATATAAACACATGTATTTGGTGCAAGGAAATAATCAGTTATATACTAGAAGTAATGTTGAAAACCTATAATTCTTGACCCTATATGAAAACAGCAAACATAGAGATTCATAGAGTCCATAGATTGAGTTATTGAACTTTTGAAGAATGAATGTGAAGTGACATCATATAAGCCAAAAACATGTCAACTTTCAAAAACTCACACTCAATTACCTGATGTGGTGGTGTATCCAGCATTTTTTTATCTGTGCATATTACAAAAAAATACATCTTATATATAAATTGGATTTTCTCTTTTCCGCATTTGTCCTACTCCACACATTAAATTACCCTCAATACTTCCCATCATTCAATGTTCACTTCCCATTATATTCAAGAGGTTTCTTGTTTATTTGAATTCTTTCTTTTTTGTTTCTTCCTCTTTGTTTTCCGCATTCGCCTTACTCCACACATTAATTTCCGTATTCTCTCTTTTCTACATTCGTCGTACTTCGCTTCACCCCCACCCCTGGGTACTTTTTAAAATTTCTAAGAGCTCCCATTATTTCTCATTATTCTCAAAAAGGTTTCTTCACTATATATAATACAATCACAAAACCCCAATGAATATAGGTGTAACACATCCATTTACTTGTCTATTTGTTGTTAGGTTTTTATATTTGCACTCATATTAGACGGATGTACAAGGAAGGAATAAACTATACTATGAATGAGTGGAATTTAAAGCTAGACGTTCATTTTATTGACCACTAAACCACACTCTTGGGTGTGTTTTCAAAGACATAATACCGAACACATAGACTGTTAGAAAAAATAATAGGAAATATAATTTGTTGGAATGTATGCTTCCACTAGTATCAATGGGACCAGGTCCTCAGCACAGTTGAAACTAAAACAGTAAAGAACAAGTGCTGAAAAATAAAGATTGACAAGAGAGTTTACGTGGAAACCTTCTTGCTCAAGGGAGTAAAACCACGACCTGGCCTGCCAGGACTTTTAGAACTGCTTTTCACTAATCTTCACTAGCAAAAGTAAAAGTCAGTTACAAACCGAGATTAGTCTGCTAATCCCAACTCTAAGTAACACCTCTTATTACTTAGACGAGCTAGAGTAGATACCACACTACCCACTATACTAATCATATCCTGATTAATATAGATTTAGAGTATGAACCAAGTTAATTCTAACTAAGAACTCACAATGATTCACACAAGTTGAAACGTTTCTTATCACAACGAAACGAATCCTACAATGTAAGCACGATTATAAACAAACAAAATACAACTGGTACAAAAAGCAATAGAAGCACTTCTATCAGGTCCCTTGTTGTTCTTGAAACTTGGAAATCTCTCTCTTTGAATGAATGATGAATAATGTTGTTTGTTGTTTGATATATACCATGAAAAGTTATTACCAAACGTACAAGCTACCTCATCACTTCTGATTGGTGAAGTACTCTGCAACTTCACTAACTTCTTGAACAGTTGTCCAACACTTTGACCGCTGGACGAGTATTCATACTCTGCAGAGGACCAGGTCCCTGCACTTGTGAGGAGATCATCAAAACATCTAGGAGCATAAACACTTATCAATTTCCCCATTTTTTATGATGACAAACAACCTGCATATCTCATCTCGTGAATGCAATAACATTCATTCAAATACATAACAAATTCTACAACAATGTACGTTCCCCCTTAGTTCAATTCCCCTAATTCCACAACCAACCTTTACACAGACTTCCCCCTTTTGACACCATTGAAAAGGTGAAGCAGTAAACATATTCAAGTTAAATGCAAGGCAATTTTGGTAAGAACAATCACTTCCCGTTTAAGAGCAGCAAAACATTTGCCACTTGAAATATGCCCCAAGCTTTTCCTTCAACACACTGACATTCCAACATAACGGCAGAGAGGTTGATCTCTTCAAGTTCATCAAGCTTCTCCATGAGAAAAAGATCAGCAGCAGATGCCACTGTTCTCTTTTCAGTTCTGGACACTAACACCTTGTTGATGAACTCAAAAAGCAGTTGATATTCCCCTTTGAGAAACATTTTCAGTAACCCTGCATTCTTGACATCTCCACATTTTGTGGCAAGTTTTATGAAGTCACTGGATGATTAACAACCTTAAATGGAGACAACATCAAAAAATTGACATTCCAAATTTGGTTAGAATGTCAGGGTCAAAGACTCTGTCATTCAAAACCTTCTGGTTCTCCATTGCCGTTATCCGTTCCTCCCTTGTCATTTCCTTTTCTTCACTTTGTTTTTGCACCCTAGGACCTGGTACCTTTAAGGGTTTTAATTTTCAGCCACCTGATTTCTAACTTTCTCCCTTTTCACATGAGATTTCTTTGCAGTTTTCTGGAGTAGGAAAGGAGAAGTTGAATGAACTAGGGTTTTCAACTTCTTGGGAAATAGGGATCTTTGAAGAAGAATTAGAGTTAGGCATTTTGAGAGAAAGAAAGAAAAGCTTTGGAGAGGGAATTAGTGAATTTCAACAAGAATTATTTGAAGAGATTTTATAATTAATTCACTAAGAGAAGTAGTATTTAAAACCAAAAAGGCATCGGGTCCCCAATAGTGGCTACTTTTGGTTTAAAAGCGAAAAAACGTCTGAAACTGACGCGATGAATGGGCGACGGACACGTGGTAGCGATGTTGACATACAGACAGTGTAGCGTAAGTGATACTAACCTTAGGAGGACCAGGTCCTCTTTTCAGTTTGCAACCCTGTCTGTATGATTTAATCTTCCCTTCAGCTAGACACACCATGAGTGTATACCTGCATTAAAGTACCAGAAGTATAGATACCTACCCTCCTTAACATAACCAAAATAGAAGATTTTTGTGCAAACTTGTCAAGGAATCATATGATTTTATGCATCCCCAGCCTCATCCTATTTTTAATGAAACATTCTTTACTCAAGGGCTTTCTAAAGATGTCAGCCAACTGATCTTCAGTCTTGCAAAACCTCATTGCCACATGCAGTTTCTCCACATTGTTCCTCAGAAAGTGATGCCTCACATCAATGTGCTTTGTCCTTTTATGCTGAACAGGATTTTTGGCCATATTTATGGCACTAGTGTTGTAACATATATGAGGAATGGTGTCTGTGAGTACACCAAAATCTTCTAGCTGCTGCTTGATCCATAGTAACTGAGCACATCAGGATGCAACAACCACATACTCTGCCTCTGCAGTAGACAAGGCCACGAAATTTTGTTTCTTTGTTCCCCATGAAATCAAAGCTGATCCCAGGAAGTATGCCATGCCTGATGTGCTTTTTTGATCAACTAAAAAACCTACATAATCAACATCAGCATAACCTATAAGATCAAAAGAGTCACCAGCTGAGTAGAAGAGGATCAGGTCCTGAGTTCCCTTCAAGTATCTCAGGATATGTTTGGCTGCCTTCAGGTGAGACTCTTTTGGTGCTGCTTGAAACCTTGCACACATCCCTACGCTGAACACTATATCTGGCCTGCTTGTAGTCAGGTACAGAAGTGACCCAATGATTCCCATGTACATGGTATAATTTACCTCCACACCATCTTCATCAATATCAAGTTTCACACTTGTGCTCATAGGGGTGTCCAACACCTTTGCTTCAAGTATATTGCGTTTCTTGAGTAGCTCTTTGATGTACTTCTCTTGGCATATTGAAGTTCCTTGAGAGGAATGTTTGATCTGCAAGCCTACAAAGAACGTGAGTTCCCCCGTCATGCTCATTTCAAACTCACTACTCATCAAATCAGCAAACTCTTTGCACAGTGAGTCTGATGTGGCTCCAAATATGATATCATCCACATATACCTGCACAATTAACAATTCCTTACCTCTGGATTTTAAGAAAAATGTATTATCAATTTTACCTCTCTTGAACCCATTGGTGAGGAGAAACTTTGACAAGTGTTCATACCAAGCTCTGGGAGCCTGTTTTAACCCATACAAAGCCTTGTCCAATGTTAGCACATGATTGGGCAGATCTGCATCTTCAAAGCCTGGGGGATGCTTAACATATACTTCTTCCTTCAGATTCCCATTCAAGAAGCACTCTTGACATCCATTTGAAACAGTTTGAATTCCATGTGAGCGGCAAATGCTATTAAGATCCTGATGGCTTATATTCTGGCTACAAGAGCAAAGGTCTCATCATAATCAATTCCCTCTTCTTGGTTGTAACCTTGTACCACCAGTCTTGACTTATTTCTAGTAATGATCCCATGCTCATCAAGTTTGTTTCTAAAGATCCATCTGGTCCCAATAATGGTTCTGTCAAGTGGTCTGGGGACCAGGTGCCACACCTTGCTTCTTTCAAACTAATAAAGCTCTTCTTGCATTGAAGTTAACCAGTCTACATCCTGCAAAGCTTCTTTGATGTTCTTGGGTTCAATGGATGATATGAATGTTGAATGTGCAACCAGATTTCTTGATTTAGACCTAGTTTGAATTCCTGAGTCAAGTGGAGAGGTGAGATTGTCTAGTGGATGTGAAGATTGATGTTTCCATCCAGACTTTCTGGTAATATCTTTGTCTCTGTCAGCATCATAATCACCTTCATCTTCTTCAAGACTTTGAGACACTGTTTCCTGTGATGGACCTGAGGGACCAGGTCCTCCTGAATGTTCTGCATCCTTCTCTTTTGTACCCTTATCATCTTGTTTTCTGTTCATCAGCTCCTCGACATCGTAGTCCTCATTGTTCTCATTCTTTGTACCAGATTCATCAAACTTGACATGCATGCTTTCTTCAACACAAAGAGTTCTTTTGTTAAAGACCTTGTACGCTTTGCTTGTAGATGAGTACCCAACAAATACACCTTCATCACTTCTGGCATCAAACTTGCCTAGATCATCCTTTCCATTATTCAACACAAAGCATTTGCACCCACATGATTTAAGGTGAGAAATTGAAGGCTTTCTGTTGTTCAGCAATTCATAAGGAGTCTTCTTCATCATAGACCTGATAAGACACCTATTTGTAACATAACATGCTGTGTTGATAACTTCTACCCAGAAGTTAATAGCAAGCCCTGAGTGAATCAACACAGTCCTTGCAATATTAACCAGTGTCATGTTCTTCCTTTCAACCACTCCGTTTTGCTGAGGAGTTCTTGGTGCAGAGAAATTGTGATTGATTCCATTTTTAGCACAAAACCCTTCAAGTTGAGAGTTCTCAAACTCTGTACCATGATCAGATATGATACTGGCTATCCTGCAATTGATCTTCAATTGAATGGCTTTGGCAAAGGTGACCAGTTGTCCAGTTGTCTCATCTTTCGTCCGCAAAAACATGTTCCAAGTAAACCTGGAAAAATCATCAACAATGACAAGAGTATATTTCTTACCTCCTCTGCTTTGGATTCTAATAGGAACACATAAGTCCATGTGGAGCAACTCCAGAGGTCTCGTTGTACTGACTCCCTTCCTGGCTTTGAAAGATGATTTAGTTGTTTCCCTTTGGCACAGACATCACATACTTTATCATTTGAAAATTTCAGCTTAGGTAACCTGCGGACCAGGTCCCCTGCAACAAGCTTGTTTAGTAAAAAGGAACTTATATGACCTAATCGTCGATGCCATAGATTTGCATCGTCGGCTTGAGCACTCAGGCATGAAAGGTTGTCCCCTTCAATCGAATTAAGATCAACAATGTACATATTCTTAACTCTTTTTGCATACATCACAATTTTCTCGGTTGCACAGTTCGTAACCAGATATTTATCAGCCATGAACTTGACTTCATTTCCTTTATCACAAATTTGGGAAATTCTCAAAAGATTGTATTTTAAACCCTCCACATAGTGTACAATATTTATTGAATTATCAGTCGATCTCCCTATTCTGCCAATACCAAGGATAGAGCCCTTCTTTCCACCACCAAACGACACACCAACACCTTGGTGTGCTTTCAAAGAGAGGAAGTTTGAAGTGTCTCCAGTCATGTGCCTTGAGCATCTACTGTCCATGTACCAACACTGACTCCTTCCTCTCTTCTGCAAAAGAATCATTTGTTAGATTTAGGAACCCACGTCAAACGGAGTTCCCAATAAGTATCAAGAGGACTGATAAGAAACCTTCCTGTCCAGGGAGGCAAGGTGTTCTTACTGAAACTTTAAAGGGTACCAGGTCCCTTGTGTCCCTTTTTAACATCACTTTCAGATCTAACAAATTTCACATGCCTTTCTTTAGCTTTTCTCACTCTTACATTTCTCTTTCAAATGACCATTTTGACCACAGTGAGTGCACAAAAGGTTGTCAGATACAGACACATATTTGCTATGAGGATTATAAGGGGGTTTTATTGGTCTGCGTCCCAACCCTTTCTTTCTATTGAAACTCTGATTAGACAGATTATAGAGTATCTTAGAGGAGTCAGTCCATTTTAGAGAGTGGCTTAACTCCTCTTTGACTTTACTCAGATCCTTTCTCAGTTGAGAATTAGTTTCAAGAGAAGCAACTAGCTTAGACTCAGAAATTTTTAGCTTTTCTTCCAGCTCTTCATCAAAGATACTAAGTTTTCTCTTTCCACTTGCTGAGGGACCAGGTTCCCCACCAGTCTCAGTGACACAGGTTTCTAAGATCCCTATTCTTATGCTCATTTTAGACACTTGAGCTATAAGAGTGGAGTTCTCATTTTCATGCATACTTATTTTCTCATTCAGCAACAAGTTTCAACAGTTCGCTCAACAACGGAGTCAATGAGAAGAGCAACAAGTTTCCTCAATTTTTTGACATGAAGAGTATCTAGATTATTTTTTAAGTCAAGAAGAGTTACCTCATTTGAGTCTTTTTTTTCAGCGGAGTTCGCCATCAAGGAGAAAATTGAGTTGAAGATACTTTCATCATCTTCAATTGCCATCATAGAAACATCTTCATGATTCTCATCATCTTCTTCTGACTCACTAATGTCATTTACCTAAACAACAAGTGCCTTCCTGACCACCTGATCATCATGAGCCTTTCTTCGAGCATGGTCTGGGACCAGGTCCCTCTTACGAGGTCTGGTGTCATGAGTTTCCTGCTTCTGACTGGGGCAGTCTCTCATGAAGTGACCAGGTCTGCTGCACTTGTGACATAGATCATTTGCAGTGGCTGTTTTGCTATTGGAAGGCTTCTTCTGAAAAACTCCATGCCTTTTGATAATCTTCTGAAATCGCCTGGTGATGTAAGCCATTTTGTCATCCTCATCCCCTACTTCATTTTTAGAAGTTTTTAGAGCAATGGATTTTTTTTTCCTTCCTTCCTTCATGTTAGTTCCCTGCTTCTTGTTTAGCTCGTACGTCTGAAGATTCCCAATCAGCTCGTCCATGGGAAAAGTCATTAGGTCCTTCGCCTCTATTATAACATTCACCTTGCTTTCCCAAGTGTTGGGAAGCACATTAAGAATTTTACGGACCTGCTTGTAAGTGGAAATAGGCTCACCCAAACACTTGAGCTCGTTGGTGATGGAGGTGAAACGTGAGTTCATTTCAAAGATGGTTTCACCTTCCTTCATAACAAAATTCTCATATTGGGTGGTATGCATGTCAACCTTCGACTCCTTAACTCCTTTGGTCCCTTCATGAGCTGTTTCAAGACAATCCCAAATTTCTTTGGTTGTCTCACAAGCATAGATTATATTATACTCATCCGCTCCAATCCCACACACTAGGATCTTCTTGGCTTTGTAATTATTTTCAATTTTCTTCCTATCAGCTTCATTGTATTCTTTTCTTGTCTTTACCATAGTAGTGGTGGTCTTTCCATCTTTCACTTCCTTAACTGGAATGTAAGGGCCATCAAGAATGATGTCCCACAACTCATTGTCCTCTGCATTGATATAATCATGCATACGATTGTTACACCATCCATAATACTGACCATTGAATCGAGGTGGTCTGGTCGAATACTGTCCTTCCTCCATGTTAGGTGGAGCAGCCATTTCGTCAGGATCTTTCCTTTTCTTAGTGTTAACCAGAGAGAAAAGACAAACTCTGATACCACTTGTTGGAATGTATGCTTCCACCAGTATCAATGGGACTAGGTCCTCAGCACAGTTGAAACTAAAACAATAAAGAACAAGTGCTGAAAAGTAAAGATTGACAAGAGAGTTTACGTGGAAACCTCCTTGCTCAAGGGAGTAAAATCACGACCTGGCCTGCCAGGATTTTTAGAACTGCTTTTCACTAATCTTCACAAGCAAAAGTAAAAGCCAGTTACAAACCGAGATTAGCCTGCTAATCCCAACTCTAAGTAACACCTCCTATTACTTAGACTAGCTAGAGTAGATACCACACTACCCACTATACTAATCATATCCTGATTAATATAGATTTAGAGTAAGAACCAAGTTAATTCTAACTAAGAACTCACAATGATTCACACAAGTTGAAACGTTTCTTATCACAACGAAACGAATCCTACAATGTAAGAACGATTATAAACAAACAAAATACAGCTGGTACAAAAAGCAATAGAAACACTTCTATCAGGTCCCTTGCTGTTCTTGAAGCTTGTAAATCTCTCTCTTTGAATGAATGATGAATAATGTTGTTTGTTGTTTGATATATACCATGAAAAGTTATTACCAAACGTACAAGCTACCTCATCGCTTCTGATTGGTGAAGTACTCTGCAGCTTCACCAACTTCCTGACACAGACATCCTTTACAGTTGTCCAGCACTTTGACCACTGGACGAGTATTCATACTCTGCAGAAGACCAGGTCCCTGCACTTGTGAGGAGATCATCAAAATATCTAGGAGCATAAGCACTTATCATAATTGAAGAAGAAGATGGCTTTGAGGCGTGTAACTATTTTCTTTAAAGAGATATTATCATATACATATTGGGGTAAATACAAACAATTATCTTCAAGGATACAACGAAGCCCTTTGTTTATACATGCAGATTTTTCTTAAGCCTATATTCATAGAACTTAAGAGTCATGTGCTTTCATGAACATATGACTTTTCATAAGAGTCATGCTTTTTCATGAACAAGTGTGTCTTTTATATTTAAGACATTATATTACAAAATATATACTATATACACACATTTAAAAATACATAACATTACTACTATTTTTTTCAAGCAACAAATTATATAGTACTAATTAACTATGTAAATAACCATTAAAATAGGAAGACGAGAAGTATAAAAGCATGCCTGAAAGAGCAATTAATCCAACAATGGCGATAAAATTAGAAATACATAATTGAAAATGAAACGTTAAATAGATGAGAGTCATGAAGATCAAAGAGGCAGAGTTTGTCATTCTTTGTCTGTCTCGTAGCAGAACTTCTCAAAATGACTGAATTAGTCCACTTTCTAATTTAACTTAACATGAGAGTTAAATAAACTTAAAAGTGATGTGTAATAATTAATGACTCTTGTTTAATTTTTTCCAGTTACGACTAAGCCTAGTCTATTTCGTCAAAGTCTCCAAAAGTCTATTTATTACAAACTTGTTTTGACACACGTGCATTACACATTAATGTCAAATTATGTTATACACTATTTTTAAAAAGAAAAAAAATACATCAAAATTACTCTTAAATTTGACTACAAAATTTATTTTATCACTTTAACTACACGGATATTTAAATATCCATTAACAACTTTCAAGTAAATTTAATGTCACCCTAACACTGTAATACTATTCTCATAATGGAAAATGCATTACACATGTGCCTCGTCAGCACCATGTCAGTGGCACATCAACACCACGTCAGAGCCACGTAAAATATTATGGTTGATTTTCTTAATTTTTTTGAACTATTGAAAGACATCTTTTTACCGATTACTTTCAAATTGTCCCATGTCAAAATCCGACTCAGTTTTCTTTTTTACCAAACCCCTAATCCCTTCTCCATAGTTATCCATATAATTACTTGTTTCAACCTTAGTTATTTCCAAAAGATCAATTATTGTAGCGACTTCTTCTGGTTGTTATGGGTAAACCATTGGTGAAAGAAGTTGGGAAAGAGAATTTTTTGGAATAGTAAATTGAAAATTCTAGGCTAGGTCAGTTTTAGATGAAAACTGAGTAAGGTGAGGTTTAAGACAATCTAGGAATGGACTGCGTAAAATGTCTAAGTTTGGCTGATTTTTCTATTAGCTAAGACATTATTGAGTCCGTAAGGCTTTTTGAAAGTGACTTGATGAGTAGAATTTTTTATATCAAATTTGGCGTGAATAAGTTCGTTTAGAATGTCAAGGCTCGAATGTGTGTTCTGAAATATGGACTTTTGGGGGAAAATTTCGTGTTTTTGTCTCATGCATGCCGCTACAATGGGTGTTACGCCAATGTAGCAGAGGAATTAATTCCCTCTATAGCGGATGATCTTGATATGACGATGCCGCTATAGAAAGTTGGGGCAATAGCGAGGTTAGTCACAATTTTATGTAGAAATTCCCCAAAACTGCTTTTATTTATGCAAAATTGTTTTGAGAAGAGGAAGGGAAATCTTGGGTGAGATTCAACAAATTTTCAAGAATTCCATCGATGAAGGCAAGTAAATGAATCACTCCTCTACTTTGGTATTGTGATTTTTAGGCCTTCGAATCCTTGTTGGGTAGCTTTAGGGGAGGGTTTGACTTAAAAATGGTGGACGAACCTTGATTTGGGTGGAATAATCACGAGGTTGGACTGGAGTTAGTACTAAATTGTAATCCAGATATAATTAGGCCATGTTATGTTAATTTTGTGTTATATTATTTGTCTTCGAGTCAGGTACACCATACCTACTGGACGGGTAGACTGTACCTACAAGACATCTTATATTTATTATACCATGAACCTCAAAAATGCATTGATTCATGTTACATAAACATTCAGACAGTTCAGATCAGATTATCAGTGGAATTCAGGTAAGAGGACTAATATGGATATTTAACAACTATTTTCGCTCGTTAGAACTATAATGAATGTGTGATGTTCATACCTGTCGGGTTTATAGGGGCCATGTCAGGTTATTGCTTGTTATGTGTTTATACCGTCTTTTTATAAGGAAGTAAGGTACTATACTTGTGTTTCACCTCTGTACCTTTCGTTCAGTCCTTATACTTCAGTTTTAGCTCTCAGTTTGTTTTACATGTTCGATATATTATTTTGTAGTGATATCCTTTGTCTAGGAGCGCTGCATTCATGCCTGCAGATTCTAAGCGACGATCAGACAAATACCACAACCGACGACCTGACATACCTTGTTAAAAATAATCTTATGGTACCAACAACTATCATAACTTCAATTATTCTTTGGAAAATAACATAAATAAAAAAACTATTCAATAACCCTCCTTCCAACCAACACACCTCTATCATTAATAACATTAGCTTTATTTTCCTTTAGTTCTATCATCTTGTTTCATCTACTCAAGTATCATCTACTCCAAAACACATGCTTCATGTATCTTGACATCCTCCTCCGGATGGCTTCCTCAAATTAAACATTTATGGTTTTGATCGAAAGTGGGAATGGAGGCACAAGATAAGTAATACAAGATCATTTATGAACATGGATAGCCGGCTATTCATGCAACATAAAAGCTGAAAAATGCTCATCATGCTGAACTCTTAGCCCTACTACATGGGCACGAATTAACGCAATCAAAAAAAATTATTACAAATTACATAGAGACGGACTCGCAGGTACTCCTAAACTCTTTGCATGACATGGCTACTGCATGATTTTCATATATTTATGTTGATTGAAGCTAACTACATCATAAAATGTTAGTCAGAATGCTTATCGTTTGACTTTAAAAAAGAAAATCATGATAATTAAAAGTAGACAAAGGCAATATAGTAGCAAATATTCTGACAGAATACTGAAGGATATCTCTACTATTAAATTTAATAGTAATAATTCTTGTGTTTTTGAAGCATCTCCTTCTTTAATAATGTATGCTATCGATAGAGATGTGTGTGGAACTATTTTGTTTAGATTAGTTCTTTTTTGTACATTCATAAACAAAGTTTAATATACATATAAAAGTAAAATCCTTCTTTTTTAAGAAGAAAAAAACAAACCCTCTCCCCGAGGACTGAGTGTCGATCGGTTCGATTTTTTTTTTGAAGTTAATCGATTTAACTTAATAGCTATCGATTTGTAGATTTGCTAAACTGTTAAAATATTGACTTATTGGTTATTGATCGTTATTGGTTTGATTATCGGTTTAAATTTTAAGATTTGACACACAAAAAAACCCATAGAAAATCACTTAGAGACAAGGTGACAAATCAAATGAACCATGCACATGAGTCTCCAAAATGCATCTTACTCAAAAGCAAACATTGTCACATTGTAGAATAACCGAAAATTTAAGACAACCTAAAATAAAAGTATGAAACTAAACTCTAAATCAAGGACTTTATAGGTTATTTGTTAACATGTTAAGAAAAAGCTTCAAACCATTAAGAATCGATAATTCAATGATAAAAAAATTCAAAATCATTACCGAAACCGCTAAATTAATAACCATTACCGATAATCAATAACTTTTTTTCGATTTAAATTATCGATTCCGCCCTCCCCTCCCTCCCCCGTGATTTATTAAAGAGAAAGAGAAAACTTGTACCCTGTGTTAAATTGATTTTCTATGGAACTTGATGCTTGTCTACTGTTTCCACAAGCCACGTGGCATACTTTAATAGCGTACGTGTGTATTCATTGTTGACATTCGAATGCTAAACGCGGAATATTGATAACTCTATTTTATTAGTTCTAGAAGCCTCCATTTCCTTCAAAGTCAATAATTAAATTTGCCAGAAAAAAAAACGCCAGCAACATTAAAGTAATATAATCGATTAATTTGAATAGATATCTTATGGTATTTAATGTTTGCACGACAAGGAGAAAATATACCCCCACCTAAATTTGTAG
The DNA here is from genome assembly GCA_029582685.1 of Solanum piurae. Lineage (NCBI taxonomy): Eukaryota > Viridiplantae > Streptophyta > Magnoliopsida > Solanales > Solanaceae > Solanum > Solanum piurae. The sequence continues at coordinate 22,320 of JAJOOO010002051.1, forward strand.
CCACCGTCAATTCTTGTTATTTTATTTTTTAACTTTTGAATATTCGTATTAAAGTTTAATTAATTTCATTTTATTTCAAACAAATTTAACATGGAAAAAAATATGAAATTCAATCACAATGCAAAAAAATACATAATAAACTTATAATTTCAATAGCGCAAACATTCAAAACTGCAGAAAAAAACAACAATAATTAGGCAGGCTGATGGTGTTATTTATTTGTCTAATAAAATATAACAAACTGGAATATAATTTTTCTATGACAGTGACTAACTAACTAGAAGGCAAAGTCAGATTTCGTCTTTATTCTATAATGTTCACGTTTTTCATTTTAAAATTTGAAAATCGATAGGGTCGGTTAGTTGGTTTACAAGTTATCTTAAAATAAATGAAGTGAGATATTATAGTATTAGTATAAATATACTTTTATTAGTAAATATTTAGTTCTTTTACTAAAAAAAGATATACCGGATTTATAATATAAAAGGTCTGACATAATATATATCTAGATTAAAAGAAAGCCTTTTAACCATTTTCGAGGCTGTAGACATGTTAGAAATATACTCAAAAAGTATGTCAATGAAAGATTTAAAAGGCAAACTTTGTGAATTTAATTATTTTATGATGAGAAAAACGCAAATTAATAATGAAATAGTACTTATGATGGACAAATTTATCACAAAATTAATTATAATATGATAAAATTTTGACAGATTTATGCATCCAACACTTGAATTTACTAGGAATTGAGCCTAATTTTACCCACCACAAATATTTTGTTTTTTCTTGTATAGTAAAATCATGTAATAAATGTGTATTTAGACCTTACTTTCCTCTAATATAAGAGGAGTATTAATTTTCAAGAGACTATTGTGTAGGATTGACCGTTTTTAGTGTGGAGGCAAAAATGGGAAAATGGTATAAATGCTATTTGCATGAAATAACACAATCAACACATCCACACCTTACAACATTTATACCCTAAGACCAACATCTCATCGTGGCTTCTTCAATAGTTTTTATCAAAATTATGTGTCAAATTGGATTATTATAACGTAAACACCTGAAGACCATTTTGACAAATTAAGAAAGGATAAATATTTTTTTCTATTATATTTTTAATTAATTATTTTGAAAAATGTTGAACTTCTTGAAAATATTAAGTTTTTAATTCATCCATTTCATAATTAATAGGGCTAAAATGATAAACTCGTTATGTTATTAATTGTTTTCTAAATAGGTGTGTCAATTCAAAAGTGGACAAGTAATTATTAGGGACAGAGGGAGTATAACGTAAACACCTAAAGTTACGAATTAAAAGTGCAAAAGATTGATTATATGTACCGTAGTAATTTTTAAGAATTTATTTAAAATATTATATATATATATATATATATATTGTATATAAAAGTTAGTTAAACTGGACAAGCATTATTGGATAACTATTTGTTTTTAATATAGTGGACAAGTAAAAATGGACGGAGAGAGTTGACAATATCTACTAATGGTACAGTAAAACCCCTATATAAATATATGGTCTCATTAATATTATAAATTAATAATTCTTTAAAACGACACATATATCTAAAAAAAATTAGTAAAATATGATTCTATTGTATTTTATTTTTTGTTAAAATTTAAATCTAATTGAAGCTTATCTCTAATTTTTCTTATTGCATCCAAAAGTTCCAGTGTTGTCATGACTGCAAATCTTTTTGAGTGCAAGTGATATGATCTCTTTTGTAATCACATAATATTTGTTTTACGTATTTGATCTGTCATTATTGATTTTGTGACACTTTTTAAATGAGAAGTCATTTTTGAATATGATTTCAAGAAACTTTTTATGTTATTTATATAGTTTATTCTCTTACCATCATTCAATGAATATTTTTAAGTAAAATACAATGAATAATATTTGATTATTAATTAAAAATAATAAACATTATATATAATGAAATTATTTTTATATTTTTTTAAATTTATTTTTATTTGAATCATACACATAGATTATACTTTATGTATAATGAATTTATCTTTATCTGAACTCAATAAATAAAATACATAAATTAGCAAGACATTCATAGATTGTCACGTCCTACTTGTAGTCAACTTTGGAATTATTCCTTATTATATATTTCTATCTTTCCTCAACTAAAAGTAGTAGTTACGTTTCCATTGATTCATCTCCTAATTTCCCATAGACATGAATGCTCTTGCAGCAACTAATCGTAACTTTCGCAAGGCCAGTCGCATTCTTGGATTGGATTCTAAACTTGAGAAGAGTCTTTTGATACCTTTCAGAGAAATCAAGGTTTAATTTGTTTGTCATCATTAATATTTTCGGATACATCACTTAAAGTTGATTATTATATGTATATATGTGTTGATCAGGTGGAATGTACAATTCCTAAGGATGATGGAACCTTAGTTTCCTACATTGGATTCAGAGTTCAACATGATAACGCTAGAGGTCCTATGAAAGGGGGAATCAGATACCATCCTGAGGTATTTTATTCAATTTGCTTTTGAATCTTTGCTCTTTTAACCTGTTATTCTATCTGGTTTTGATTTGATATCGAGTTTAACAAAGTTTTTTTTTTGAATTTTGTGATGTTAAACTAAAGATGCTAGAATGTACCAAAATTATTTAATCTTGTGGTAATAAACATGTCACACAGAAAGTTAGATTAAGAGCTGTTAAAAAAGGAAAGATATATATTTTTTTGAAACAGACTAAAAAGAGAGGTAAAGAAAATAACTTGAAATGGAGGGAGTAGATTTTTACATAATTGGATTGTCTTTGTGTTAGCACTTTGGTAATACTCTTATTTTTCTCTTTGAAATTTTTTGACTTTGGAAAAATTGAGGTTGGATAAGACTTGACTAGAGGGATGCTCGGATGGTATGGTAAGGATCCTCCACCTCTAACCCTAAGTTCGTGGGAACCGAGGGAGAATGAAAGGTATAGGAGCTCCTAGGGAAGGGTAAATGAACAAAAAAACACTTTTTTCCTTCTTGGTATATAGACTGCAATGTGTCTTGTATTGTGTGAGAGAGATTTTGTAGACGTGAGGACTTTGCCAAGGCTAAATGGTTTTATTGCATACAAAGATGAATAGGTGTTCTATTGTAATCAAGTAATGATCAATTATGTTAAACATATATAGTGGTTAAGATTGTTTGTCTAGTTGGTTGTGCGGTATATTAAAGAATCTGGTTCCTATTCAAGGGGAATCTTCTATATATAATATTGCTGTTATATGTATTTTTTGGGGACTGGAAAATCAACATCAGAAATGTCACGAAATACCCTGCTCTTTGGCGGTGCCCTCAGTGTCGAGGAACATGTAATAGGGTCTATGGGCGACTTGTTTAGAGTACTACAGAACCTCTAGGCCTAACCTTTTGCTTAATTTTTTTGACCCCTACCGTGCTGTATACATTAGGCAAGATCAGGACCACTTGAAGGTTGGTACTATTAAATACCAGATTCTGATCAAATCCAATTACAACTTGTCTTTTAAACAAAACCTCTTTCTTTGGGGTGACGCCAGGCAGACGTGCCCTTGGCCTAATGGCTTTGGGCGCAACTTGCGTTCAAAGAAAGTATGCACGTGTCTGTTGAAAGAACTTATGATGGACTACTCATGTTGTGCTGCACATGATGGAAGTATAAGAGATCTGTGGTTCCCCTTAAATTCTTTATTAATGTGTTGATCATCAATCCTTCAGGTGCTTCAAGCATGAAAAACACTGGGCTTTGATATTTAGATGAAAACTTAGTGTTTTGAGATTTCAACTCATCTTTTTAGCTTTTATAGCATCTGCTATTTAGCAGGTGATAGATATATATGAGTAGGTTTGTATGCAACTTCTATTTAGCTTTCATTTATTGATGGTTAAACTTCTATTGATAAAATGTTCATCTATATATAGGAATTACTTTATGTTAACTATATGCTAGATCATAACCAAACAAGTCTTCTTTCATTACATGATTTGATTTCCACTAACCTTTCCTTTTCAATTGATCTTGTATATCAACGTCAAGTTTCTGTCGATCGTTTCTTAATTTTTCAATTTTCCTAGTTTTGTTGGTACGAAATAGTCTTTTTGGTGTTCTTTTCTTCATAGCAATGGTCTTGGACTGAGATATTTGGTAAATTTGGTATGCAAGGTTGACCATGACGAGGTGAATGCCCTTGCTCAACTAATGACTTGGAAGACTGCTGTAGCAGATATTCCATATGGAGGAGCTAAGGGTGGAATAGGGTGCATCCCGAAAGATTTAAGCATTAGTGAGTTGGAGCGCCTTACACGTGTTTTCACTCAGAAAATTCATGATCTTATTGGAATTAATACTGATGTCCCTGCACCTGATATGGGCACTAATTCCCAGGTTAGTAATATCGATCATTATGTATCTCAAACATTTTTAGAATATATTAATGCAAGCAAATAGGTTTATCGATACTTTGTACAAACAGACCATGGCGTGGATGTTGGATGAGTATTCAAAGTTCCATGGGTACTCACCTGCAATTGTGACTGGAAAACCAATTGTAAGACGTATTTTGCAACATCTTATTGAAGTCCTATCTGATACTTACATTTTAGAATTCATACGTACGTTCTGTAATTTGAAGTATCCTATTTTATTTTCTGTCTTAGGATCTTGGGGGATCATTAGGTAGAGACGCTGCAACTGGCCGTGGTGTAGTTTATGCAACAGGTGCTTTACTTGCTGAATATGGAAAGAATATTAAGGACTTGACTTTTGCCATTCAGGTAAAATTTCATACTTGTTCAATTTCCATTGTGTTCCTGATTGTTTATGTACGTTATTGCTTGAATATTTGTATTTCTTAGGGATTTGGAAATGTGGGAGCTTGGGCAGCAAAGCTTATTCATGAGAAAGGCGGGAAGGTGATTGCAGTGAGTGACATAACTGGAGCAGTCAAGAATCTTAATGGGCTTGATATAGCCGCTTTGATGAATCACAAAGAAGCAACAGGGACACTGACTGGTTTTAGTGGTGGAGACTCGATGAATTCAGACGAATTGCTTACACATGAGTGTGATGTTCTCATACCTTGTGCTTTGGGAGGAGTTTTGAACAGGTTTGCAACCTTATTTTACTTTTCATTGCTTCTGTACTGAGAGAATCGATAAACATCTTATACGAACGACCACCTAACAAAGACTCGTAGTAGCATTTGAGTTTCTTCTTTATTCTGTTTTTACTACTGAAACATCTATGTGAACTTGTGATACATCTAATTTTGTCATTGTGCATTCTGTTTTTTCACTGAAGAGAAAATGCTGAGCATATCAAGGCCAAGTTCATAATAGAAGCAGCAAATCATCCTACTGATCCCGAAGCTGATGAGGTACCGTACCACTCCTTCAGGTTTTCTAGTCATTTCACTACCAGTATTACCATATTTTGATGATAGATAGCTGCCTTATGCAGATTTTGTGTAAGAAAGGAGTTGTTATACTTCCCGACATTTATGCCAATGCTGGAGGTGTGACTGTCAGTTATTTTGAGTGGGTTCAGGTAATATTCGATATCTATCTATATATGCTTTTATTACATTGGGTGTATCTAGCTTAACACGATTTGCTAAAGATAAGAAAGTTAATGGGAGTCAGCTTCCAACGTTGTGACAATATTGGTAATAAATTATCGGACTACTAATTAATTAAGCCCGGTATTAGATTAGATATTTTTTGTCTCGAGATTGGACGTGCAATGCAATTGAGTTGTTAATATTGTGTCTCATGTGCAGAATATTCAAGGTTTTATGTGGAATGAGGAGAAGGTTAACATGGAGCTTGAGAAGTACATGACGAAAGCCTTCCATAACCTGAAGAACATGTGTAAGTCACACAACTGCAATCTTCGTATGGGTGCTTTCACATTGGGAGTGAATCGTGTTGCACGTGCTACAATGTTAAGAGGTTGGGAGGCGTAGTCGTGGCACAACATACATATTATACGCTGGATAAACCTAGTCGTTTTATAGTGCATTTGAAAACAGTTGTTAAATAATTCTTCACTGTTTTGCGGCTTCTCATATTATTGCTACATTGTAAAGTATGTGCTGCAAATTGAATGGAAGATAGATATATATAGATGTAGACTTATGAATGTATGTATACCTTTTCTAGTTGTTGTAGAGTGGGAGTCGGTCTACTGTACGACAACCACTCTGTTTGCATCCCTCTGCCGGAGGATTGCTATTTCCGTTATGATTTAGGGAAATGAATGCATGGTACAGATCCATCGCGATAAAAATTCGTGGTAGTGATTGTGGTGATGCAATAGTAATATAATTTCCAAAGTAAAGATGTCTATTATGTTAATACTGCATATTCAATGACATGATTGAAAAATTCATGCTTGGGATAGTAATATTATTCCAATAGTTTGAAGCAAATTAAACTAATTTCAGGAAGCTCTACTATATGTTTTCAATTGATTTTCATGATAGAGTAGCTGAGTCTGATGTGTTTAATATTAGCCATTTCTTTCAAACTAGCTGGGATATATGAGTGAGTTTGGTATGAAGGAATTTTTCAATTTTTCAATTTTTTCATGTTTGGTTGGCTTAATGTTTTGAAAAATGTTTTGCATATTGAGAGCGTGTTTGGATTGGTTCTTTTGGCTTATGTTTAACATTTTACCTTAAAATCAAATGCTTATAAGCACTTTTTTAATTTACTCAAACACTCCAAAAATATTTAAAAGCACTTAAAATAAGTCAATCCAAATAGGCTTAAATTTTTCTCAAATTCAAGGAAAATGACTTACCTCCAAAAAATAAGGAAAACATCTTTCAAAACTCTTTTCCAACCTCACACCTCAATTTTCTACTTTAACTCAAGTTTCGAGTAGTAATTCCCGATACTAATCTGGAATTCGACTCATGATTCTTGATTCGGGCAACTCTCGGGTTACGGGTTACGGGTCAGGGTCAAGGTCGGATCTCGATTTTGATGTCGCGTCTCGAATCAGGGTCGGGGTCGGATTTGAGTTAGAATTCGAGGTCGGATCTTAAATTGAGTGTTGGGGTCAGTTCCCGAGTCAAGTGCCGAGGTGGGGTTTTGAGTCGGGTTTCAAGTCGAGAGTCAAGGTTGGGTCCCATGCCAGATGTTGGGTTTAGGTCCTGGATCGGGGGTTGAGGTTGGGTGTTAGGGTTGGATTCTGTTTTGGAAGTTGGGTCCTGAACTGGCTGTTAGGATCAAGTCCCAGATTGGATTTTGGGATTGAGTCCCAAATCAGTCATCGGAGTCGAGTGTCAATGTTAGGTTCAGGATCAGGTGTAATTCAAATGTCGAGTTCCGAGTTAAGAGTCAGGAGTCGAGGTCAGGTCCAGGATCGAGCGTTGGGTTCAGATCCCAGATCGATCGTCAGGGTTGTGTCTAAATTCGGGTGTTAGGGTCAAGGTCGGGTCCTAATTCTAATGTCAGCCCTCGAGTCGGGGATCAAGGTCAAGTGTGGGGCTCAGATCTATCGATCGTGTCCAAATTCGGATGTCGAGGTTGGGGTCAGAATGGGATCCCAGTTGTAATGTAAGGTTCCAAATCGGAAGTCGGGATCAGGTCCTAAGTCAAATTTCGTGATTGAGTCCCAAATCAATCATCGAAACTGTATCCCGATTCAAGTGTTAGGATCGAGGTCATGTCCCAATTCTAGGAAAACATTTTCCTTCGTACCAAACATACTATAATTAAATAGGACGTATACAATTTTGTTCAAAGTTCTAATGGGACAACATGAGTGGATTCATTACTCACTTTTGTTTAGCCTTAATTCCAAAAATCACTTTTGTTTTGCCAAATAGGACATGTGTGTCTACTTTTTCAATTTTATACAAGTTTAAATATTTACTTGTGCACACCTAAAGTTAAAGAGCATAAATATCAACTAAAATCAAGTTAAAAGCATGTTTATATATTGTGTCATAGTTTTAACATGTAACTACTTTAAGATCATTCGAATTCGAAATATTAACCTTAAGTGGGATAGGACGTACGAGGTTGGAATTAAGGATGCCAAGTTATGATAAATTAATGAAAACAAATTGGACTCCCTTTCTGAACCGACAAGTTGGTTTAAAGAAATAAATTCAGATGTCAAACTTGTATACATGAGTCAAAATATTTAATACTTTCTCACACTAATAATATTTGTTTTATCTATTTGTTCTAATCCTAGGTAATCTTAAAACTTAATTAGGTACTCTTTTATTCTCATTCATATTCAACTAATTAGGTTTTGACCATAGATTAATTACAAAGGGTTAAAATATATGTAGTGGGAAGTCTGGGAAGAGATGAGAAATGAACTTAATATGGATATTGAAAAGGCCACAGAGAGTGGTCTAAGGAAATCATGAAATACGCGCGGATCCAGAAAAGCGTAATAGTAGCAATAGGGACGTGTTTGGACATAACTATATCACAAGACATAAGTTATGTATGTAGTCAGGCATATAACTTTCTCATGGTAAGTTTTTTGTTGTGAATGTTCTTGTTGGAGGTAAAATTCATGTCCTCCTTCAATTTTGTACACTTTTTGGATTAATGGATATAGTAGGAGTCAAGCCTAACCCCTCACATCAATGGCGGCTCACAACCAATTGGTGATGGGTTGGAAAAAAAAGGTTAAGGATTTATGGTGCATTTATGATGTTATAACATCAATAAAATGTGAATATAGGTTGATCCTTAGTTCTAATTGAACTTTAAGTGTCATTGATTCACTTTCTACACTATTTTGAAAGAGCCATATATAGTGCCCAAATGATCACACAAATATATTGTCCCAAGAGTTTACATTTGTAATATGTGAGGATAAAAGTTGGTGATATTCCACAATGAAGGGTCAAAATCAAGTTACTTATGTCACTATCTACATTCTTTTTTTTTATCCACTTTACATTCGGATTTATATATTATATTTTGCCATTGTGAGTATGTCAAATGTACAAACACGATGGTGGATCAATTAGCAATTTGAACATCAAATCTTTAATTTTAAATAACAAAATGATTGAGGTTTTGTTCAACGTATCTTCCCTTTCGTACTGAATTAGTCGTTAATAAGTAACCGGGGGGTTGGAACCAAAGAAAGACTGTACCCGGCGTCCCTTCCTCTCATCAGGCAGCTATCTCGAGCTCATTGAACACCAACCTTCTCTTTTTCTTTTCTAATCGTCGAAATTATCTCAATTGTGCCCCACTGCCATTGGAGCACTCTCTGATACGTGTTCTGGAATTCTCCAATTCAGTGGAGTGGGGAATATAAGAGGGAATACTATAGGTGATACAGGCAGGAGGTCAACATGCCTGCCTGGATATTTTATGATTTAATGTTAATGTGCTTTAATGCTTTATACTTATTCTATTTCCACTTTGGACAAAAATATCCTCCCAATATGCATTTTTTAAAAAACAAAAAGTGGGACCCATCATTGATGTATTGAAGGATGCTTTGGTAATTTCCTATGATGAATTCGTTTTGTTTCTTTCTTTTAAATTTCTTTTACTATATTTACTATATTAAATAAATTGTACAAAATATTATAAATCACGATAATTAATTACTTAAATATTTAAAAGATATAAAAATATATAAAAGATCTGATTGACTCTTCAAATTTTATCGGTGACACATAAATTGAGACAAATGAAATAATATATATTATTTAAAAATTACTTAAAAAGTACTATAAATTACAGTAATTAACAATTAGAAATATTTCAACGACAATTTTTTTTTGATTGAATCTCAAAATTTTATTAGTACTACATAAATTGAGAAAGAAGAAATAACCTCTATTATTTGAAAATTGCGTAAAAGTATTACAAATCATACAATAATAATTAACAATTTAAAATTTTAAAAAACTTTTATGCTTTATATACTTTTTCTGTTTCCACTTTGGACAAAAATATCCTCCCAATATGCATACTTTTTAAATAAAAAGTGGGACCCATTATTGATGTATTGAAGGATGCTTTGGTAATTTTCCTATGATAAATTTGTTTTGTTTATTTTTTTAATTTTTTAAAAATAAATTGTATAAAATATTATAAATCACGATAATTATTTACTTAAATATTCAAAAGATATAAAAATATATAAAAGATCTGCTTGACTCTTCAAATTTCATCAATGACACATAAATTGAAACAAATGAAATAATATATATTATTTGAAAATTACTTAGAAAGTACTATAAATTACAGTAATTAACAACTAGAAATATTTCAAAGGCAAAAAAATGATTGAATCTCGAAATTTTATTAGTACCACATAAATTGAGAAAGAAGAAATAACCTTTATTATTTGGAAATATTACAAATCATACAATAATAATTAGCAATTTAAATGTTAAAAGACATTAAAAAATTACCATAGTTAACAATAATTAAAAATTAAAACTATTTAAAATTAATATTAAAATTTAATTAATTCTTTAATTTTGTCTATATAACATAAATTGAAACAAAAAATAATATATATTGGGCCCGTGCTAGCACATCCCGGTGTCTAGTATTATAAAAACTATTTATTAAAACAATAATTATGGTTGATCTAGCAACACAAACCTTTTTTATTCTGGTTGAAATTCCAAACTTTTAGATCTTTCAATATGTATTTGCTTATTTGTATGTTCCGTGTCTTATCTCATCTATATATCATGTTCAGTGTATAGTGTTTTAATTCGTATTAAGTTAATTGTTGAATTTTTTTTTATAGTTCACAATGAAAATAATAGTGATGGGATAAAATTTTTTTATGTTGTTTGGTTGTTATGTTTGGGATAACTTATCCCATCATTTATATCATAGTGATGGGATAAGTTATCCCATATATATACATAGTGGGATGATAACTTATCCTGGGATAACTTGTTTCCAACCAAACGACCCCTTAAGTGAATTATTCAAAGTCTAAGGAAATTATTGAAACTTTTTTTCATATTTACCCTTTATTTAATGAAATTTTTAATTTTTCTATGAGACTTGTCTGGAAATAATCAAAAAGATAATAGTAAAAAATAAACTTTAAATTATATCCTTTAATATTTTTCATAAGAGATGTGTCATACTCATACCTTAGTAATTCACTTAATATGAACAAGCTAGAATAATACTCTTTAGAGCTCGTTTGGATTGGCTTAAAAAAGTAGTTTTTAAGTCAAAAATAAAAAGTTAAACTGAAATGACTTTTAAGTCAAAAAATAAAAAGTAGGGGGAGACCTACTTTTAGTTTCTGACTTATTTTAAGTTATTTTTTACCTTGCCAAACACTTCGTAACTTATTTTAAATCATTTTTGATTTATTTTAAATTATTTTTTATATTTGCCAAACACTTCCAGAAGTAAAAAACTGATTTAAAAGTGAATTTGACCAACTTTTAAGTTAATCCAAACGGACTCTTAATCTTTACATTTAATGTGGTTATCTTAAGAAAACAATTAACCTCTCTTGGTAAGTATACTCTTGAAATGAGTAATAGACTAGTGTCTTGTTGACTATTTTACCAGTCAATTTTTTTTTTATTTTTTTATTTTTAATTGAGATGATTTATAATCACATGAATAGTTATGATTTTCTTTTGAAATCACAATAAATAAAAATTAAGAAAATAATTAAAATTTGTGCCAACTCGATCAAATCTTCACATAATTTTCTCTTTTTTTAAAAGAAAGAAAAAAGAAAACCGAAACCAACATGTAGATTTCACATCAAAAAGACCAAAGGACATTTACAAAAAGAATATGATTTTTTGTCCAAATATTTGTATAAATAGAGAATATAAGTTTTTTTTTTTTTTTTGTCATTTTCTTGTAAGTCCTAGTTAAGCAGCCCCATGTGACAAATATGATTTCATTACAACTTGGCAAGGAAATATCGTTTTCTTGTGTAAGTTTTATGGGCATGACGATAACAAATGATGTTTCTTTGCCTACGCTTAGTTTGCTCAAGTGACAAGTTGGTGAACGAAAATATTTAATAAACTTAGAAGATTCTGAAATTTTACAGTTCTTTTTATATATTGAAAATAACTAGCAATATATTTACTTATAATAATAAGAAATCAAATATAACTAAGATTAAAAAATTCATTCCAATATAAATTAGGACAAATAAATTATAATTAGACATTAATTAAATAAATATTAAATAACAAATACTAAACAACCTAAGTTTTTTTTTTTTTTTACCCTCTTCCATCCTTTTGCTCCCTTGGTGACTCGAACTAGCAATCTTCGGGTTGAAAGTGAGGGGTGCTTACCATCCGAGCAACTCCCTCTCGTCCTAAACAACCTAAGACTACTGTTTCACAATATTCTCCCTTAATCAGTGTTTTCTCTCTATCATGTTCATGTATTTGGAAATTTCAGTACGTTTTTTGCCCTTTTTAGTATTGTATTAGAATTAATCGCCGAAACAATCATTGTTAATCAATTAATTTAAATTGGAAGACGGAGCCAAGAATTTGGTGCATCGTGTGCAAATTTTCTTTTTTTTGTTGGGTTAAGAGTATGCAAAATTAAATTATACACTCATAATAGCTAATAACATTAAACCTATGTATACCACATAATTTACTAGTGAAGGGTGTGCATCGGACCACCTGAGGCTGAATCTTATTGCAAGTATATACATAGTGCATATATAGTTATAGATTTATAGTACATAAACTTAACACACAATAGTGGACATGAAAAGGCATACATAAAATTGTAGCTGAATCTTCTGAAGTAGATTCAGCTTCTAGGTGTTCAGATTGCCCGCTGCCATATATAGCTCCAACCAGAAATCAACAACATTAGATGAATGAACACTCACATCCATGAAATCTTTTATGTACAAATCAACACTTAACGACGATGTATTGTCTGGATTACTCTCCAATATAACTATGTTTTCTTCATCAACTTGATTGACAATTGAAGTAACATCATTGTCTTGATTAGATGTTTCCAAGAAATGATCCAAGATTTCGTAGTTTTCATCAAATGTGATGTAGCTAGAGGAGGATGACATGGTGAAATCAAGTGATTGATCATCAGGAGTACAAGTACTGCATACTGGATCTTGAATTGGACAAGTAGTTATCAAAGGCTTCTTTTGATGAGTACTCATCTCTATTTGTTTAACTTTCTCCACCTTTTCGGACCTTGCTTTAGGTTTCACTTCAACTTTTGTCCCAAGGTGCTTCTTTAAATGTGTGTGGTAGAAATTCTTGATTTCGTTATCTGTTCTTCCAGGTAGTTCTTTAGCTATAGCTGACCACCTTCAACAAAACATAGCATCAATAGTGTCAGATAATTGTATGTAGTAGTTCAGTTTGAGTTGTCATGAATGATCATATAGAGAGAGTACACTTTTATTTACTTAATTACATCTTCGATGAAAAATTAAGGTATAGTTAATTATCACCTGTTACCAAGTGATTGATACATTTTGATGACTGTTTGAGTTTCTTCAAGACTAAATGGTCCTCTCTTTAGATCAGGCTTCAAATAGTTGGTCCATCTCAGTCTGCAACTCTTTCCAGTTCTTGATAGCCCTACACCACCCATATTGCCATAACAACAAATATATATGAGCCTAAGAAGTAGTCTCTATATCAGTAACAGAACTAGGATTTTCATTAAGAGGTTCACAATCTGAAGAACTGAACACCCTAACTAGCTGAAGGGAGTTCAATATCTACTAGTATATAATAAAAAAATAATTTTAACCATGTATAAATAGTATAAGTTTCCATCGAAAGGGTTCAGATGAACCCCTGACTACAAGCTAGCTCCGCCCCTGTCTATATGTATATTAATTACATGCTGAAACCCTAAAAGTAATAACAAAGCAGCAAAAAAAAGCAAGGATGAAGACTTTATGACTTTTGAAGATAAATTCTCAAAATTTATGATCAGACGCTAGCGTAATATGTAGGGATACCTGCAAATTTGGGCATCTGGCTCCAGTTCCAAATACGATATTTTGCGATATAATCAATCAATTTTTTGTCTTCTTGAGGAGACCAAGCACCCTTCTTTACATAATCCATGTTTTTACCATGTTGAAGCTGGAACACTACTTCTCCCATAACTATATAGTATTTGCTTTCACCAATTATACTTCACAAAGTTTGAATATTGCTTATATATAGGAAAGAGGAGGGTTTCAGCTTGTGGAATATTAGTTCAAAGCTTTCATTATTTCCAAGAAAGTTCATTTCCCCTCACCCTCAAGCCTCACTACTTCCTAATTTGTCCCTTTGTTATTTTATGTTACTTACTCCCTCCCTCCCTCCTTCCCAATTTTGGCGATACAGTTGGAATTTCAAGAGTCAATTAAGATTTTTTTAATCAAAATTTTCTTATTATATGTTTTTTAAATATCTTAAGTTATTAATTATTCTGATTTATATCATACGTTTGCCTAATTTTTAAATACTCAATTCATTTTTACTTGTCACTATTTGACTTGACACACTCATTAAAAAAACAATTATTGATATAGATATTTTACCACATTGTACCTATTGAATGATGTTTAGTTTTAGGTGTATTTATGTTTAGTTGGAAAATGGTTTGGAGTATAAGTGTTTAATGTTGAGGGTATAAAACATGAAAAAAAATATTTTTTTTTCTTTATATGTAAAAGGTGACGAGTAAAAATAAAAATCTATTTTAGGAATAAGTGACAAGAAAAAGTGAACGGAGAGAGCATATAAATTTTATTTCAATAAAACTTAAGATTTCTATATTTGAATTAATGATTAAAGTTTAAAAGTTTGATTCTCAAAATTCTGATGGGCCACATAAAGTAGGACAAATGGAGTACTATTCCAAAATGACACTATTACTTTTCAATTTTTGTGATAGATTTTTTTTTAATTTGTTCCGAAAAGAATGTATTTTTCAATATTTAGAAATAATTTAACTTTAATTTCTCAATTTTATCCTTAATGAGATACTAATTTTTAATATATATACTAATATCTATGACTTGTTTTAGCTATGTCTATTGTTTAAAAAATTACTTAATTTATTCTTAATGAGACTAAATTTAACAATACAAATATTTATACTTGTTTTGAATAACAATTTTCAAAAGCTCTTTATTTTTTAAACTCTATGTGTTTAGTAAACTGTATCACAAAATGAAACAAAGAGACTAATAAGTTTTCTTAACCTGGGTTCGTCAAACTTGGTATATGCTATAAATTCACAATTGTAGATGGAATAATCCCTTTAATTTGTTCATCTTTTTTGAAAGTTTTGGTTAATGTCCCTTTTTCTTTAATTAGTATTATGATTGATATATACGGTAGGAGATAAAGACTTTAGATTTTTTTTTTCTTTTATGGATTTCGGATTGGATGTCAAATTTAGTTTTTTATGGATTTCAAATTGGATGTCAAATTTAGTTTTTTATGGATTTCGGATTGGATATCAAATTTAGTATTACAATTTTTTGAATATATGAAAATTTGAATTTTTTGTGCCTTTTATTCAGCATTACACATATCATATGTGTCCAATGCTAATAAGTCTAATTACCAAATGTCCAATAGATTAGTATCCTACGGCTGACCTCAATCCTTGTTAACCGTAGAAAATTATACATTCTAAGAAACAAACTATTATGTGAATTGAAGTTGTTAATATAACCTACTTTAAAGGCTCAAAGTCAAAATTCAATTCAAATCGATTAATCCAAAATCAAACATAAAAATTCAGTCCAAACCGAGCTTACTTGAACTATAATTTCTTCAATAAAAAAACTAAAAATTCAAAACTAAATTTTCATATCCAATGTAAACGATCCGAACTACACTTACCCTAAGGACGAAGTACTTAAAAGACCAAAATAGCCTTAATTTCATTTATTTATTTTATTATTTGAAATGTTAAAATTATAAACGTTACGATCGTAGGGGTGGACCCACCCATGGTCAAGCGACACCCCTTTGCCGGAAAATTAAATTGTATATAGAGGTCAAATTTTAGTTTAATAAATACATATAAAAGTATTAACACCTCTTGACACAAGTAAAAGGTTTAGTCTAGTGGTTAAGAGTTTCTAAAGTTTCTTATGGTTGTGTTCAAGCCTTGTTTGCCTAATAATTATTATTTTTATTTTCTTACTACAACCATTGACACCCCTTCATGAGAATTCTGGGTCCGTCACTATTAATCATTGTGTCCTCTAATCACCACAAAGAGGTTGGTATTCCTTTTGCATAATATCATATGCAATTGAAGAAGATGTGAATGAGAAGAGAGGGATGTTTACTTGCTACATCAAGCGGCCACTAAGTAATAGAGAAAGTTTCAAATATATTTACGTAATTTTTGATTAGTTTAAAATTAACACATCGTTATCAAGTAATTAAAGTAAACAATTAAACCCAAAGAGTGCAACAAATTAATTAGGAGACAATTCAAAGGTCAAGGCGCGCTTAGGATAAATTAGATAATTAATGCAATGCTTAAGAAGGCTTAATTAATTAAGAAGACTTTTTAGTATCTATTTTGACATTTTAAAGTATGAATAGGAGAGCAAACAACCGAAATAGGGCATCTTTTTCTTCTTTAACTCTACCTAATGACAAGGTACGACGATCATAACTTTAATACTTTTTATTATATCGATACCTAGATATTTGTTGATTTTAGAAGTAAAGTTTATTTGAAGGACATAAAATTCCATAAATAATGAGTCTATATCTTTGTCCTTCTCGTAACATATTGACTTCACATTTTATGCATAATTTATTCTTACTTGAATAAATTTAATATTTGATAGTAGTATACATGGATAAAATCAAGTGTGTTGAAAATAAAAACCAATTACCACAATAAAACTTAGCTAGGTAGTTAAATAATCAGCTACAATATAATTTTTCGAAAAAAATTATGTCACAGTAAGCAAGGGTACACCTACCACATTGTTAGTTACATGAGACTTTAACCTTCCGTAATCACCCCAAGGAGTTTAATTAGAAATTTAGAATGTGGGAGTAGCTAGGCTCAACTTTACCTTCTAAAACATAAATCGATATATTGGTATTTTTTAACCTTATACTTATGACTTTGCCAATGAAAGTTTTAAACTCATTGAAATATAATGTTTTAAACCCCTTTTTCATCTTATATATGTGCGTCCAATATAATAGTTTATATATGGAATTTCACGTCATTTTTAATGACACATAAGAAATTAAATGTAAAAAAAGAGATATACTATGCTATTCTGAAAATTTTGAACATTATTTTCTCCATATTTTTCTTTTTTTTCGTGTACTGTGTGTGGGGGGGGGGGGGGACTTTTTCCATTTTATTTTATGATTTTTAAATTTTTTTAATATAAAATATTATACTCCATCGCTTTAAAATGCATGTAATCACGCATTATTCCAACTCAGCAATATTAATGTCATATGTGTTCTTCGATCATTGATCAGAGGTTTTAAAAATATTATATTTCAGTGAGTTTAGGGGTTCAATTGACAAAATCGTAAGTATAAGAGTTTAACTTACGAATGAAACCATGTACAAGGGTCTCTCAAATCATTCAATATAAATACACATTATGGAACATGTCTTTCCTTTCCTATCGTCAAAATTCGAGTTTTTATGTCTCCTTAATTATTAACTAATTACAAATTTTTTTTCATCTGCTTGAATCTCAAAGCATGCATATGTACACAATAACCTTGATATTTCTGTTTCTTTGAATAACAATGAGTTTAATTACAAGTAGTTTGATTTTTCTATACTGTATATTTATGAACAAACCAGCTTCCTTCCATTACTGAAAAAGACACTTCAATTCTTGAATTCCACAACCACGTGAGACTAAGAAGGGTCAAAGTAAAGCGTGTAAACATAACTAACCTAGTGGATGTTACACTAATAATTAGTTATTCATTTATGAGAAATTTGTCTCTTAAGTCTAAGTAGAATATGGAAAATGAATAAATAAATAAAAATGTGTTCAGACCGTAACGAATAACTTAAAAGGAAAACTATATTATTAAACATACTTTGCTATCATATATATTATTATTATCTATAGTTTTAAAATATTATTCCCTCTATCCTAATTTATGTGACATATTTCATTTTTTGAGAATCAAACTGTTTAAGTTTAACCGTGAATTTGCTCATGAAATCTTCAAAAAAAATTAAAATGAAATTTATATGTTTGTAATTAACTACGTAAAAAGTACTATAAATCACAATAATTGATAATTTAAAATATTTAAAAGATGTATAAAATGTTTACGATCAAAGACAGACTTATTTGAATCTCGAAATTTGAAATGTGTCACATAAATTGAGACATAGGGAGTATGTATTTTACCACTAATTATGAGTTTCTATCATATATTGAAAAAGATTCACTTAGATACATGTATTTTTGCTACCAGATACACTAAAATAGGAAGAGAGGAGAGCGAGATTCATTATGTATATCAGATACACGTGAATCACACTATGTATAATGATTCGTATGTATAATGATTTGTATGTATTTGGGATACCAGATACACATGAGAGATGTAAAGAGGCGAGCGAGATTTGCTATGTATCTCAAATACATGCGAATCTATTTGGATACGACGTAATTTTTGGATATTTTTTGGGGAAATTTGGCAAATAGCCACTAAAAATAACTTAATTAGGTTGCATAGCTATAGTTTGCTAATTACGATTCGTAACTACATGTTGGAGGGAGGAGAGAGGCGAGCGAGATTGAGATAGGGAGGAGAGAGGCGAGCGAGATTGAGAGAGGGAGGAGAGAAGCGAGCGAGAGAGTGCAGAGAGGTGAATTGTATTTGTATATCTGTTGAATTGTATATGTATATCTGTTAGATAATTATATATATGTAATTGATATACATATGTATTTGTATATCTGGTAAAGTGGAATTGGGAGAGGGAGGAGAGAGGCGAGCAAGATTGGGAAGGAGAAGAGAGGTGAGCGAGAGAGTAGAGAGACGAATTGTATTTGTATATTTGTCATATATTTGTATATGTATACGAGAAGAGAGAGGCGAGAGCGAGGAAGAGAGAAGAGACGCGCACGTAATTATAGCTAAAAAGAGGCTGCAAATGATAATTAATTCAAATTATAGCTATATTAACTAATTAACTTATACATATATTTGATTTTCTGTGCAATTTTTCCATTTTTTATAAGAAAGTGTACGACTGTATGTTCCAAAACAGGTAGAAAGGACAAAGGACGTTAAGTTTCTGATTTTTGTTGAGACTGAAAAAGGACGCGTTGACGTACTTGTGATTTTCTTTCCATTCTTGAGGTCTTTGATTGAACAAATTTGGCAACTTAAATGTGAATCTATAGCAATCTTGCATGCCTTACTTCAGCCACACATATTCATCTCTTGTCAATTAATATAAAATATAGGGTCCTTCCTTGTCATAACATATCCTATCAATTACATGTGGTGGCCAGTGGCGAATTCAGGATTTTCACGAAGTGGATTTAAGATATAAAAAATAAAATTAAAATGTGACAACAAAGATTCAAACTTGGGTTGGCTGAGAAAATAAAACCCTCTTCACCACTCGGTCAAGGGTCACACTTGTGTTAGTGGGATCAAAAATTAATATATACATATAAAAATTTAAAAACTGATTAAATATACATATATATACGGTGTTATTTTTCAACAAAGTGGGTTCATATGAATCCACTTGACCCACCGTAGGTTCGCCCCTAGTGGTGGCTCAGGTTAAAAACATAAACATCCAAAAAATAAAAACTTATAATTACTCTCTCCGTTATCTTTACTTGTTACCGTTTGACTTGACATACATATTATGAAAATAATTATTGATATAGGTATTTTATCACATTATCCTTATTAATTATATTTAGTACTACCTTTGTTCCTAATTACTTGTCCACTTTTGAATTGACACGCATATTAAGAGAATAATGATTGACATAGTGAGTTTATCAGTTTACCCCAATTAATTATGAAGTAAATGAATTAAAAACTTAACATTTTTAAGAAGTTCTACCTTTTGCAAAGTAATTAATTGAGGGTATAATAGGTAAAAAAATTGTCCTTTCTTGATTTATCGAAACGGACAAGTAATTAGGGACAACTGAAAAAGAAAAAGTAGACAAGTAATTACGGATAAAAGGAGTATTAGGGCTTGTAAAATAATTTGGAGAATAAGTGTTTAATTTTGAGGATAAAATATGATTTATTTTTTATTTTTTTTTATATGTCAAAAATAACAAAATAAAAATAAAAATCTATTTTAAATATAAATGACAAGTAAAAGAGAACGAGGAATACTAACTAATGGTGTTTACCAATAAATCCAAAATCATAATACTCCGTAGTCCGTACTAATATATAATCTCCCAAGAATGTAAAAATTTCCTGT
>JAJOOO010002052.1:0-56181 GCA_029582685.1 Solanum piurae
TTTCTTTGGGTTGAAAAATAATAAATTTTTTAATTTTTATTTTTCAAAAGAGACCATCACATCTTGAAAATAGGTCAAGAAGAGCTATGATAGATCTGACGGCTCCGCTGGAGAAATCCATTTTTTGGAATTCAAGCTTTGTATATTGACCTTTACTTGGCTATTTTTATTAATTGGATACATTTTGTTTGTGTTGTTAATATGTTATTTAATAATTTATTGCTTTGATATTTTGTTAATCACTAATTTTATAAAAAAAATAAAAATTCGTAGAAGTGTAGCGGCACACAATAATATGAACCGAGAATCGAAACCGAACACATTGTGACATTTAATAAATTTTAGTTTAAAAAAAAAACAGTTTTTCTAGCACGCACAGCACTAGCCGTGGGAGGAGGTCAACAACTGGAGTGTTCATGAATTCGCGTTCACTCTTGTTAGTTTTGTCATTCGAGGTCTCGGTGAATTTGCCATATGTAGCATTATATTGTATGAATTTCTATACTGCTATTTAAAATGTCAACAGGCTCAATGGAGAGAGAGGATGGAAGACCTTCAAATTTGATAGTGGAAGTAGTTAAATTTAGTTTGTTTGTATTTTATATTATTTGTAAAGGTCATATTTTGTAATTAATAGGGTTGCTAATTACCTAACTTTACACTGAATATAGTAATGAATGGCCTTGGTCATATTTTGTTGTAAGGTACTATTTTTGTAATTAATGTATATGCACCTTAACTAATCACAACAATAATTATGAATAATCTTTCTTTTGTATGAAAGAAAAATATTTTTCTCTTTTACTTTTATTTTATTAAAAACACTATCGCAACACGAAGAAAGGTCAAGAACAAGTGTGATAGATCTGACGACTCCGCTGAAAAAATTCTTTTTTTTATAGAATTTTGAGCTTTGTATAATAACCTTTATTTGACTATTTTTATCAATTAGATACATTTTGTGTTTGTTGTTTATATGTTATTTAATAATTTGTTACTTTGATATTGTGCTAGTTACTAATTTCACAAAAAAAAAATTATTTGCCTAAAAGCGTGTCACGACCCAAAATGATTTATGAGTGGCACCCACACTTAACCTCCTAGGTGGGCGAACCAACGAATTCAACCCCAACTTATATTTATTTTTCAACTTACAAAATACAAACCATAATGCGGAAGCTCAAATCTTATTAATGTATGAAATACAAATACATTAAAGTCTATTAACTATCGTTTCCCAAAATCTAAAAGTTGTCACATCAAGGACATCTAATATCAGAATACTAAGTCTAAGAGTATAAAAGACACCAAAATAAATAAAATAATTTATGTCTGAAAACTAAGGACATCCTGCCATAATCGAGAGAATCAAACACGAGCTAAAAGTAATAGCTCACCTTGAAACCTGATGCGCTGGAGACTAGCTAGAGCAGCGGGTGAGTCGAAGTAACTGGTACACTCACTGCACTCCACAATAGGAAAACGAAGAAAATACAAGTAAGGGGGTCAGTATAGGGCAACATGTACTGAGTAGATATCATCGATCGACTCAAAATAGAAACCAATATACATAAAATAATAACATGAAATCAACTATAGCACTTAGCAGGTGGCAAGCAATACCCAACATGAACAAGTGACAACAACACTAAAATAATTACGTAATCAGTCACAATGCCAAGAACACACACGAGGACTCATGCCTCCACACCACGCTCATTGGGGAAACAAGTTCTTTGAGATTGAATACATTAAGTTATTTCAATGTGTTTTCCTTTAATGTTACCGTGCCGAAATGTGACACCCGATCCAATAATACGGTGCCGACTCGTGGCACCTGATCCAAATATATCATGTTGGCTCGTAGCACCCTATCCAACCATATAGTTAATTCATTTATCATTCTTTATCATCTCTTTCCACTTCCTTAACAATATTTCATTAGGTTTTCTTTATTCAAGGCATCACTTTAATAGAACAAGTTCAAAATTACAGATTTCGCAGTCTTGGAATTACAGACCAATCACAATAACACATGAATTATCCAAACCACAACAACCAAGTACATAGAAAATTCACAATATCACTCAATGAGTGTCAATCATTATTAAGAGTCTATCTATCACATAGAATAAACCATAACCTACCTCAACTAAATAACCGAAGTCGAGCAAGCTAATTCTCCAATTCTTTTCCTTCGTCAATGTCTTAGAGCATTCTCAATCAAGTATGCATAAGTTGTAAATACACTAGTCAATAGACATTCATATTGCTATTCTTCTATCCTAGATCTCAAAAATTACCCAAAAATCGTAAAGCACGAATCTAAATCAAGTTCCTAAATTTCAAGCCTAAGATTAAGTCACACTTCCTCCATTTACCATAACCTTAATGAATTCATCTAATACAATACACCTAATATTTAATTACTTTTCTTAATATATCAAAACCTAATTTATAATATGATAAACAAATTTATAATATTTAAAATTCAAGCCACTGGTTATGAAACCAGTGGTAGCCAGCACCTGTTCATACATTTGCATCCAAAATACTCATTCCAACCATACAACTCAATTGCACCTTAATTGATCATAATGATAACTGTTTTCCTGCCTCAATTATTGTCCACATAATCAATTTCCTATAAAGTATATTACTACACTTCATATCATTATATAACAACATAAAATTTATTAGTGCTAAAGATTTAATATAGAGAATCTTCCAAACATTGTTATGAAGGAATTGTACAGGAAGTTCTAAAGAAACTCAAAATTGATCTTCGAAGTTAGTGACTCTGTTGCATCACGCTTCGCGATAAAACAACCAAATATGTTAACCCTAACTAGCTTTAATTTATTTTATATATATGACTAATTATAAGAAAGGTGAAAGTGATCCACTACTAATTTTAATAAAATATTTTCATTAACCACCAACTAAATTAATTATTAAAATTATCCCATTAGTTATACAATTGTAGTTATGAATAGTCCAAAATACCCCTTTAGAATTTATCGAAAGAGTCTTTTATGAAATAAAAAGCTCTAGTACATAAAATAATAAAATGGGTCGTTCCAAAGCTTAGCCTCACACAACGCTTATGTTTTAAAAAAACTAATATGCATTATGGCATTTAATAAAAAAAAAATTTTTAAAAAGGACAACTTCTCAAACACGGACAACACTTGTTGGGGGAGGAGGTCAACATCTTGAGTGTTCATGTATTTGTTTTCCTCTTGCTTATTTATGCCATCATAGGTCTCTATGAATTTTTCATCTGTAGCATTATATTTTATGAAGTTTTATACCGCTCTTTAAAACGCTAACGGGTTCAATGGAGAGAGGGATGAAAGACCTTCCAGTTTGTTATTGAAAGTAGTTTGTTTGTATTTTTTTTGTAAATGTCATATTTTTTAATTAATAGGGTTACTAATTACTTAACTTTACAGTGAACATAGTCATGAATGGTTTTGGTCATTTTTTGTTGTAAATGTAATATTTTTCTAATTAATATATGTGTACCCTATCTAATCATGAATATAGTTATGAATGACCTTTCTTGGTTTGAAAAAAAAACATTTTTTTGTCTTTTACTTTTATTTTTAAAAATAGACCGTCACATTTCGAAAAATGGTCAAGAAGATGTGTGACAAATTTGGTGACTCCGTTTGGAGAACCCCTAAATTTAGAATTCGAGCTTTGTATATTAACCATTATTTGACTATTTTTATTAATTGGATACATTTTGTGTTTGTTGTTAATATGTTATTTAATGATTTGTTATTTTAATATTGTGTAAGTCACTAATTTTACGGGAAAATTTTTTCCCTAGGAGCGTAGCTACACACAAGACTTTTTTTAAAAAAAAATAAATAATAATATGAACCAAGTATCGTAACCGAACACACGATGACATTTAATAAATTTTATTTTTTAAAAAAGGAAGGCTCCTCAAGTACGCAGAACACCAGCCATCGGAGGAGGTCAACAACCATAGTTCATGAATTCGTGTTTCCTCTTGCTTATTTTTGTCACCTAGG
This sequence comes from Solanum piurae, assembly GCA_029582685.1. NCBI lineage: Eukaryota > Viridiplantae > Streptophyta > Magnoliopsida > Solanales > Solanaceae > Solanum > Solanum piurae. The sequence goes on from JAJOOO010002052.1 coordinate 4,047, forward strand.
GTCGCATCTCTTGAATTTGTCATATATAGCATTACACAATATGAATTTCAATACAGTTCTTTAAAACGCCAACGGGCTCAATGGAAAAGGGTTGGAAGACCTTCTAGTTTGAAACTGAAAGTATTAAAATTTAGTTTGTTTGTATTTAGTATTTTGTTTGTAAAGGTCTTATTTTGTAATTAATAGGGTTGTTAATTCTCTAACATTAGACTGAACATAGTTATGAATGGCTTTGGTAATTTTTTGTTGTAAAATTCATATTTTTGTAACTCATCTATTTTTGTAACCAATAGAATAAACCATAACCTACCTCAACTGAATAACTGAAGTCGAGCAAGCTAATTCTCCAATGCTTTTCCTTCCTCAATGTCTCGGAACGTTCCCAATCTATCAAGTGTGCATAATTCGTAAGTACACGAGTCCATATACATCCATATTGCTATACTTCTAGCCTAGGTCTAAAAAATTACCCAAAAATCATAGAGCACGAATCTAAGTCAAGTTCCTAAATTTCAAGCCTAAGATTAAGTTTCACCTCCTCCATTTACCATAACCTTAATGAATTCATATAATACAATATACCTAATAATTAATTACTTATCTCAATATATGATAACCAAATTTATAATATTTAAATTAAAGACACTGGTTATGAAACCAGTAGTAGCCAACTCTTGTCCATACGTTTGCATCCAAAATACTCATTGCAACCATACTACTCAATTGCACCTCAATTGATCATAATGATAACTGTTTTCTCACCTCAATTCTTGTCCACATAATCAATTTCCTATAAAGTATATTACTACACTTCATATCATTATATAGCATTCTAAAATTTATTACTGCTAAAGATTTAGTATAGCGAATCTTCCAAACATTGCTATGAAGGTATTGTACGGGAAGTTCTAAAGAAACTCGCAATTAATCTTCGAAGTTAGTGACTCAGCCGCATCACGCTTCGTGATAAGACAACCAAAAATGTTGACCATAACTCGCTTTAATTTAGTTTATATATATATGACTAATTATAAGAAATGTGAAAGTGGTCCACTACTAATTTTAATAAAATATTTTCATTAACCACCAACTAAATTAATTATTAAAATTACCCCATTAGTTATATAATTGTAGTTATGAATAGTCCAAAATACCCCTTTAGAATATATTGGAAGAGCCTTTTATGAAATAAAAAGGTCCAGTACTCAAAACGACAAAATGGATCGTTCCAAAGCGTTGCCGCACACATCGCTTATGTTTAAAAAAAAAAAACTAATAGGCACCAAGGATCGTAACTGAACACATGGTGACATTTAATATATATTTTTTTTAAAAAAAACAACTTCTCAAACATGGACAACACTGGCCGGGGGAGGAGGTCCAACAACTTGAGTGTTCATGTATTCGTTTTTCCTCTTGCTTATTTCTGTCATCACGGGTCTCTATGAATTTGTCATCTGTAGCATTATATTTTATGAAGTTTTATATAGCTCTTTAAAACGCTAACATGCTCAATAGAGAGAGGGGTGAAAGACCTTCCAGTTTGTTATTGGAAGTAGTTTGTTTGTGTTTTGTTTGTAAATGACATATTTTGTAATTAATAGAGTTACTAATTACCTAACTTTACACTGAACATAGTCATGAATGGTCTTGGTCATTTTTTGTTGTAAAGATAATATTTTTGTAATTAATATATGTGTACCCTAACTAATCATGAATATAGTTATGAATGGCCTATCTTCGGTTTGAAAAAAGAAACATTTTTTTCTCTTTTACTTTTATTTTTTTTAAAATCCATCACATTTCGAAAAAAAAGATCAAGAAGATGTGTGACAAATTTAGTGACTCCGTTTGGAGAACCCCTAATTTTAGAATTTGAGCTTTGTATATTGACCATTATTTGACTAATTTTATTAATTGGATACATTTTGTGTTTGTTGTTAATATGTTATTTAATGATTTATTGTTTTAATATTGTGTTAGTCACTAATTTTACGGAATTTTTTCCCCTAGGATTGTAGCTACTCACAAGACTTCTTTTTTTAAAAAAAATAATATGAACCAAGTATCGTGACGGAACATATGATGACATTTAATAAATTTTATTTTTAGAAAAAGGAAGGCTCCTCAAGTACGCACAACACCAGCCATCGGAGGAGGTCAACAACCGTAGTGTTCATAAATTTGTGTTTCCTCTTACTTATTTTTGTCACCAAGGGTCTCTATGAATTTGCCATCTATAACATTATACAATATGAATCTCAATACAGTTCTATAAAAAGTCAACTGGCTCAATGGAAAAAGGGCTGGAAGACTTAGTTTGACATTGAAAGTATTAAAATTTAGTTTGTTTGTATTTAGTATTTTGTTTGTAAATGTCTTATTTTGTAATTAATAGGGTTGCTAATTCTCTAACATTAGACTGAACATAGTCATGAATGAGTTTGGTCTTTTTTTTTGTATAATTCATATATTTGTAACTCTTATATTTGTACTATAACAAATCACGGTAACAGTTATGAATATCCTTTCTTTGTTTGAAAATAAAAATATTTTTCTCTTTCTCTTTTATTTTTAAAATAAGACCGTCGCATCCCAAAAAAGGTCACGAAGAGGTGCTATAGATCTAGCGACTCCACTGGGGAAATTCTTTTTATTTAGAATTCGAGCTTTGTTTATCGACCTTTATTTGACTATTTTTATTAGTTGAATATATTTTGTGTTTGTTGTTAGATGTTATTTAATAATTTTTGCTTTAATATTGTATAAGTCATCGATTTTACCCAAAAATAATTGCCTAGGAATGTAAATATACACAATAATACGCACCAAGTATTAAAATCGAATACATGGTGATATTTAATGATTTTTTTTTAAAAAAAAGACAACTTCTCAAGAACGCACAACACTTGCCCGAGTTGGAGGACAACAGCCGGAGTGTTCATGGATTTGCATTCCCTATTGCTTATTTAAGTTATTCAGGATTACTATGGACTTTTCATATGTAGCATTATACTATATGATTTCTTTATAGCTGTTTAAAAAGTCAACGGGATCGATAGAGAGAGGGGATAGAAGACCTACGAGCTTGATGCTGGAAGTTGTTCAATTTTATTTGTTTGTATTTTGTATTTATTTGTAAAGGTTATATTTGAGAATTAATAGGATTGTTAATTTCCTAACTTTAGACTGAACATAGTTATGAATGACATTGGTCATTTTATATTGTAATGGTCATATTTTTGTAATTAATATATTTGTACCCTAATTATTGTTGTATGAATAATCTTTTTTTTTGTATGAATGAAAAAAAAATTCTCATTAATTTATTTTAATAAAATACCATCACATTTCGTAAAAGGTAAAGAAGGGGTGTGATAGATCTGACGACTATACTAGGGAATTTTTTTTTTTTTTGAATTTCGAGCTTTGTATATTGACATTTATTTGACTATTTTTATTAATTAGAATTTTTTTAGGTTTGTTGTTAATAATCTATTTAATGATTTATTGCTATTGATTTATTCACTAACTTTACAAAAAAAATTATTTGCCTAGAACTGCAGCCGCACACAACACTTCTTCTATTTATTTTTTATAAAAATAATACGCACCAAGAATCGTAACTGAACAAATGGTGGCATTTCATAAATTTTGTTTTAAAAAAAAGATAGTTTCTCAAGCACGCACGCACAACACTGGCCAGGGGAAAGGTCACCAGCCTGAGTATTGATGGATTTGTTTTCCCTCTTACTTATATTTCTGTCATCGAGGGTCTCTATGAATTTGTTATTGTAGCATTATACCGTATGAAGTTTTATACTGATCTTTAAAACGTCAATGAAATCATGGAGAGAGGGATGGAAGACTGTTTGATACTGGAGGTAGTTAAATTTAGTTTCTTCATATTTTGTATTATGTTTGTAAATGTCATATTTTATAATTAATTGAGTTGCTAATTTTCGAACTTTAGATTGAACATAGTCATGCATGACCTTTGTCATTTTTTATTGTAAAAGTCATATTTTTAAAACCAATATATTTGTATTCTAACTAATCACGACAATAATTATAAATAACCTTTCTTTGGTTTGAAATATAAAATATTTTTTTTCTTTAACTTTAATGATTCAAAAAAGGATTGTCTCATTTCGAAGAAAGGTCCAAAAGAGGTGTAACTAATCTAGCGACTTCGCTGGGAAAATTCATTTATTTGACTATTTTTATTAATTGAATAAATTTTGTATTTATTTTTAATATGTTATTTAATGATTTATTGCATTGATAGTGTGTTAGTCACTAATTTTAAAATAAAATTGTCTAGGAGTGTAGTCGCACACTGGTAATTTTCTTAAAAAAGAAATAATATGCAGCTAGGATCATAACAAAACACATGGTGACATTTAATAAATTTTATTTTAAAAGGGATGATTTCTTAATCACGCACATGACTAGCTGGAGAAGGAGGTTAACAGTCGGAGTGTTCACGAATTCGTATTTCCACTTTCGTATTTCTGTCATCGTGGGTATCTATAGATTCCTCATCTACAAAATTATATTGTTTGAAGTTTTATATCTCTCTATAAAATGCCAATGAGCTCTATGGATAGAAGGAATGACAGACTTTCTAATTTGATACTAGAAGCAGTTAAATTTAGTGTGTTTGTATTTTGTATTTTAGTTTGTCAAACATCATTGTTGAACTTATAAAGGATGCAAATTTTCGAATTTTAGACTAAACATAGAAATGAATTGCCTTGGTCATATTTTATTATAAATTTCATATATTTGTAATTAATATATTTGTATCCTAATTAATAACGCTAATAATTATGAATGATTTTTCTTGGATTTGAAGAGTTTCTCTTTTATTTTTATTTTTCAAAAAAGACCGTCACATCTCGAAGAAATGTTAAGAAGAGGGGTGACAGATCTGACGATTTCGCTGGGGAAATCTTTTTTTATAGAATTTGAATTAGATGTATTTTCCTTTATTTGATTATTTTTACCTAATGGGATATATTTTGTGTTTGTTGTTATTATGCTATTTAATTAATTATTATTTTGATATTGTATTAGTCGCTTATTATTTTTTTTAAAACATTTTCCTAAGGGTGTTGTCGCACATAAGACTTTTTTTAATAAAATAATACCCACCTAAAATTGTAACAGAACACATGACAACATATAATAGATTTTAATTTTAAAAAAGGACAAACTCTTAAGCATGCACAATACTAGCCGAAGTTGGAGGTCAACATGCATAGTATTCATGAATTCTTGTTCTCTCTTTCTTATTTATGTTATCGGGGATCTCTATAAATTTTTCATATGAAGCATTATACTGTGTGAAGTTTTATACTATTTTTTAAAACGCCAACATGCTCATTGGAGAGAGGGATGTAAGAATCAAACTGAAAGTAGTTGAATTTTGTTTGTTTGTATTTTGTATTTTGTTTGTAAAGATCATATGTAGTAATTAATAGGGTTTCTAATTCCTTAACTTTAAACTGAACATAGTCGTGAATGACCTTTGTCATTTTTTGTTGTAAATATCATATTTTTGTAAATAATATATTTGTAACTAATCACGGTAATAGTTATGAATGACCTTTCTGCGGTTTGAAAAAAAATATTTTTCTCATTAACTTTTATTTATTAAAAAGACCATCACATCTTGAAGTAAGTTTAAGAAGATGTGTGACAGATCTGCTAATAAGCTGGTAAAACTTTTTTTTTGAAAATTTGAGCTTTGTATATTGACCATTATTAATTGGAAACATGTTGTGTTGGTTGTTAAAATGCTATTAAATGATTTATTGCTTTAATATTGTGTTACTGACTAATTTGACAAAAAAAATTATTTGCCTAGAAGCGTAGCTGCACACAACACTTCTTTATTTTGTTAAAAAAATTAATACGCACCAAGGATCGTAATTGAGCAAATGGTGGCATTTAATAATTTTTTTTAAAATGACAGTTTCTCAAGCACTCACAACACTAGCCGGAGGAGGAGGTCAACATCCGGACTGTTCATGGATTCGTGTTCTCCCGTACTTATTTCTGTCACTCGGGTCTTTATGATTTTTTATCTGTAGCATTATATTGGATGAAGTTCTATACCACTCTTTAAAATGCCAACGGGTTCATTAGAAGGAGAGGGATGGAAGACCTTCCAATTTGATACCTAAGTAGTTAAATTTAGTTTGTTTGTATTTTGTATTTTATTTGTAAATGTCATACATTGCAATTAATAGGGTTGGTAATTCTCTAACTTTAGACCGAACATAGTCATGAATGACATTAGTTATTTTTTGTTGAAAAATTCATATTTTTGTAACTAATATATTTGTACCTTAACTTAAAATGACAATAGTTATGAACAACCTATCTTTGGTTTGAAAAGAAACAAATTTCTCTTTTACTTTTATTTTCCAAAAAAGACCATCAAATCCCAATAAAAGGTCAAGAGCAAGTGTGATAGATCGCCATCTGTTGGGGAAACCACTTTTTTAGAATTTTAGCTTTGTATGGCATTTAATAAAATTTTATTTAAAAAAGAAGAAGGAAGGCTTCTCAAACACGCACTACTCTAATCGGAGGAGGAGGTCAACAACTGAAGTGTTCATGGATTCGTGTTCCTTTTAACTTATTTATTTATGTCATCAGGGATCTCAATGTATTTGCCATCTATAACATTATACTTTATGAAGTTATATACCGCTCTTTAAAGCACCAACCGAATCAATAGAGAGAGGGGATGGAAGATCTTCCTTTTTGATACTAGAAGTAGTTAAATTTAGTTTGGTAGTATTTTATATTTTGTTTATAAAGATCATATTTTGTAATCAATAAGGTTGCTCATTTTATAACTTTAGACTGGTAGTCATGAATGACCTTTGTCATTTTTTGTACCTAATATATTTATACCCTGTCTAATCACTACAATATTTATGAATGACCTTTCTTTGGTTTTAAAAAAAAATTCTCTTTTACTTTTATTTTCATAAAAGATTGTCACATCTCGAAGAAAGGTCAAGAAGAGGTGTCACAGATTAGGGGACTCCGCTGGGGAAACATCATTTTTAAGAAGTTGATCTTGGTACATTGACCATATTTGGCTATTTTTACTAATTGTATACATTTTGTTGTTGTTGTTAATATGTTGTTTAATTATTTATTGCTTTGATATTGTGTTAGTCCCTAATTTTACAAAAAACGATGTGCCTAGGAGCGTAGCCATACAGAAGAGTTTGTTAAAATGAAAATAATATGCACCAAGGATCGTAACTGAACACATGGTGATATTTAAAATATATTATTTTTAAATAAAGGACAGCTTCTCAAGCAAGCACAACACTAGCCCGAGAAGGAAGTCAACAACCAGAGTGTTCATAGATATGTGTTCCCTCTTACTTATTTCTTTCATCGGGGATCTCTATTGATTTGCAAACTATAGCATTATATTGTATGAAGTTCTATACCAATTTTTAAAATGCCGACGAGTTCAATGGAGAGAGGGGATTGAAGACCTTCCATATTGATAAAGGAAATAGTTAAATTTGGTTTGTTTGTATCTTGTATTTTGTTTGTAAATGTTATATTTTGTAATTAATAGGGTTACTAATTACCTAACTTTAGACTGAACATACTCATTAATAGTCTTAGTTTTTTTTTTTTATTGTAAATGTCATATTTTTATAACTAATATATTTGTACCCTAACTAATCATGATAATAGTTATGAATGACCCTTTTTTGGTTTGCATTTTTTTTTCTCTTTTAATTTTATTTTTCAAAAAAGACGGTCACATCTCGAAGAAAGGTCAAGATGTGTGACTGATAAGGTGACTCCGTTGGGGAAACCCCTCTTTTTTAAATTCGAGCTTTGTATATTGACTTTTATTTGACTGTTTTTATTAATTGAATATATTTTGTGTTTGTTGTTAATATGCTATTTAATGATTTATTGCTTTGATATTGTGTTTGTAATCAATTTTATAAAAAAAAAATTTATTTGCCTAGGAGCGTAGCCACACATAAGACATGTTTTTTTAAAAATTAATGCGCACCAAGAATCTTAACCGAACACATGGTGGAATTTGATAAATTTGATTTTCTTAAAAAAGGACGGCTCCTCGGCATGCACAACACTAGACAGAGGAGGAGTCAACAACATTGTTCATGGCTTCATGTTCCTTCTTGCTTATTTTTGTCATCGGGGTTCTCTACAAATTTGCATTTATAACATTATATTGTATGAATTCTATATCGCTTTTTAAAACGCCAACAGACTCAATGAAAAGAGGGGATGGAAGACCTTCCAATTTGATACCGAAAGTAGTTAAGTTTAGTTTGTTTGTATTTTGTATTTTTTTTGTAAATGTCATATTTTGTAATTAATATGGTTGCTAATTCTCTAACTTTAGACTGAACATAATAATTGACGAGTCAACAATTTGGACTCATTTAGGCCTTTGTTTGGATAGATTTTGTGTCCTCAAATGCTTGTTTTGTGCCAATAACTGATGTAAAACCCTTGATTTCTAGTTATTTGGATTGAGGAACAAAACATGGACACTAATTTATAAAAAGAAATGAAGTGAGCTGAAAGAACGAAGAATTGAAGGTCTGGTGATCGCTGAGTCCGTTTGGTGTGCCTCTTAATGAACTTTTGACTGGCTAAAGTTCCAGTGTTCCAAGCCCTGAAGGAGAAAATAAATTTGGCGATAGAAAGGAGCAGTTGGCGTGTCGCCGAGTAGTTCTGCGATGCAGCGTTGGATCGCCCAAAGTTACAGAACTTGAGGATGTTGAAGGCCAAATAAGTATGGCGATGAACTTGGCCAAAGGGCGGATCACCGAGTTAATCGGCGAGCCCGACTTAATGTGCCGAATGATCCTTCGCAACATATTTTTGGCGACTTATCACGACCCCGACCATCGTGATTGGCACTCACACTAACTCTCCAGTGGGAGAACCACTACTAAAACTCAAACCAAACAACTAATCTAAAACTAAGGCATTTAAGTATATGAAAGCAGTTAAGTACTAAGGAAAGAAATAGGGATTTCCCATAAACTCCAACAAAAGTTTAACAATGAACTAAACAATGTGGAAGAAATAACCTAGAACCTAAAAGTCAATGTACCAAAACATCTAAAGTTCAACAAGTCTAAAAAAGAAGGCAGGTAACCCCAATCTAATGAACTAATTAACTAGCTAGAACATAGTCTAAGTCCGTAAATGGTGGACATAGACAAAAGAGAACCCATGGTAGCCCGGAAGAATTGACTCACCCTTGAATTCAAACGATCACTGATCTCCTAAGCGAGGTCTGTCAGTAGCCGCTTGAAGATGCCCTGTACTCAAGAAAAATAAGAGCAAGTGCAATATCAGTACACAACCACAGTGTGTTGGTAGGATCACGCGGCTATCCCATAAAGTGCAACATACATAGGTCATCACAACAATATTGTCAGATGCATATATCGAACATATACAATATTATCAACATTTACTAACAACGAACAACTTCACATTTCTCAAGGTACACAATTATATCAAATGATTGGTCCTCTCATGGAACCCAAACCCAAATAGTTAGCATACCATAATATGGTACCCGATTCCACAATTATGCCAGAACGTTGCAACCGATCCCATAGTTATGCCAGAATGTGGCAACTGATCCGAGTTAGTTATGCTGGAACGTGGCAACCGATCCACTCAACACACCACAATCACAATCATAAGTATATTCTCAAGATCATACATTTAAGTCATGATTCATGACATTCATCATTCTTCTATCTCATTTACAACAAGTGTGATGAATAATGCAACATTCATACACATACAAGTATCATAATGAAGCAATAACAAACATACATCACACAATTATAGAATCACAAACATCACCTACCTCGAAACAAGCTTGAAACCCTAAGAAACTTGATCCTTCCCTTTCCGGATTCGTTCCGCTTGTTCTTGGTCTACAAAAAATCAATACAATACGAGAATTAATAAGCAATCACTAATTACCCGAATTACTAACAATTCTATGAACCCTAGATCAAACCCATGATCCCAATTAGGGTTGTTTCCACCATAGAATCTAGATCAAAACCCTCCCCCATAATTAATTACCCATTCTATTACGTTCTACGGATCGAAAAATGGATTCGGGGAGTGAAAAGCTTACATTTTTAGCCTTAAGAATGGTCGAAAACTTTTAGGAGTCGCCTGGGGTTCATTCCTTATCTCTAAAAATCGAAAAGTGCAAAATAAGGTCGTATAGGGGTTTATTTATGACTTTAAGTCGCGTCGAACCCGCCACAGCGGCCCTCGCCCCGCCATAGCGGCCTCGTCAGAGCGACCAAAAGCACCTCCAGAGCGGCTTGCATGAAACAGTGAGCTATTTAAAGAATTCCAAAATCCCCACTTCATGACACACCTCTAACCAACGACGCTCAAATTTACCTACACCTTAAGGACTCCAATTTGTTCCAAATCTGAACTAGGTTGGGAAAATTCAAATACTACGAAAAAGTTTTCCGGCCCCAAATTTTCCCCCGTTTGCTTTCCTATAACGACGGAACCCGGTCGTTACAATAGATACCAATTTACCCATCACTCATCCCCGAGTGACAAACTTAGGAAAAAATAGGCAAAGAAAGGAATGAAGAGTACCTGAATCGACAAACAATTGGGGATACTTGTCTCGCATGTCCCTCTCGGTCTCCCAAGTAGCTTCCATAACTGGACGATGCTTCCATTGAACTTTCACGGTCTTAATCTCTTTGGTCCTCAACTTACGCACATCACGATCAAGGACTGCAATCAGTTCCTCCTCATATTGGAGGTCCTTGTCTAACACAATGGAGTCCCACTTAATGATGTAATCCCCGTCGCCATGATACCTCTTCAACATGGACACATGAAATATCAGATGAACTCCCAATAAATTAGGAGGTAAAGGCAATATATACGCTACCGACCCCACACATTCAAGAACCTCAAATGGACCAATGTATCTAGGACTTAGCGTACCTTTCTTACCATATCTCATCGCCCCTTCATGGGCGATACCTTAAGAAGAACATTTTCACCAGAGTGAAATGTCATGTCTCTTACCTTATGATCCGCATACTTCTGTTGTCTACTCTGGGCTGCTAAAAGTTTAGCTTGAATACTCCTCACCTTATCTTGAGCATCTCTCACTAAATCAACCCCCAAGGGTTTCACATCTCCAGCCTCAAACCATCCTATGGGTGATCTATATACCCTCCCATAGAGTGCCTCGAATGGTGCCATATCTATACTGGAGTGATAACTATTGTTATAAGAAAATTCACACAGAGGTAAAAACTTATCCCAATGCCCTCCAAAATCAATCACACATGCCCTTAACATGTCTTCTAACACTTGAATAGTCCTCTCCGATTGTCCGTCCGTCTGTGGATGAAAGGCTATACTAAAAGTGAGTTATGTGCCCAATTCATCATGCAACTTCCTCCAAAATTTGGATGTGAATTGGGTACCACGATCTGAGATGATAGAGAGGGGCACCCCATGCAACCTCACTATCTCTTTCACATAAACTTTAGCCAATTGTTAAGCATTATAATCTATTCTTACCAGAATAAAATGGGTTGACTTAGTCATTCTATCAACCACTACCCAAATAGAATTAAACTTCCTCAAAGTCTTGGGAAGACCAACCACAAAATCCATCGCTATTATTTCCCAATTCCATTCCGGAATTGGCATTCTTTGAAGCAAACTTGCAGGCCTTTGATGTTCATACTTCACTTGTTGACAATTTTGACACTTCGCCACAAACTCTGCTATGTCCTTCTTCATGCCCGGCCACCAATAAATTCTCTTAAGATCTCTGTACATCTTGGTCACACCCGGATGAATAGAATATCGCGAACCATGAGACTCTACCAATAATTTCTCAATCAAGTCAGCTACTCTAGAAACAAATATTCTCCCCTTGATATTGAGCACACCATCTGCATCAAGAGTAGTCTCTTGTGTCTTACCAATCGCAGTCTTCTTTCTAAGCTCCTCCAAATTTTCATCTTCAAATTGTTTGGCCTTGATCTCCTCAATGAATGTCACCCTTACTTCAATACTAGCTAACATCCCACCACTTTCTGAGATGCCCAATTGCATGAATTTAGACTCCAAGGTCTGAATTTATTTAGCTAAAGGTCGCTTGATTGTACTTAAGAAAGCTAAACTACCCATACTCACCGCTTTTCGACTCAAAGCGTCTGCCAACACATTAGCCTTGCCCGGATGGTATTGAATGGTCACATCATAATATTTAAGTAACTCCATCCACCTTCCCTGTCTAAAATTCAGATCCTTTTGAGTGGACACATGTTGTAAACTATGATGATCAGTAAATATCTGACACTTAACACCATAGAGGTAATGTAACCAGATCTTAAGAGCAAACACTTCCGCTGCCAACTCTAAGTCATGCGTTGGATAATTTCTCCTCATGCACCTTCAATTGACGCGAGGAATAAGCTATAACATTCTTGTCCTGCATCAACACATCACCCAAACAAGAATGTGAAGCATCATAATAAATAATAAAATCTTTACCTTCAACCGGTAATGCTAGAATAGGCGTGGTGGTCAAGAGAGTCTTGAGCTTTTGGAAGCTCTCCTCACGTTTTTTCAGTCCATTCAAATGGTATCTCCTTTTTGGTCAAATTAGTCAAGTGAGTGGCAATAGAGGCAAAGTTCTTCACAAATCGACGATAATAGCTAGCGAGCCCCACAAAACTCCTAACTTCCGTCACAGAGCTAGGCCGAACCCAATTCTTAACCGCCTCAATCTTTTGAGGATCTACCATTACCCTTTCTTTTGAGACTACATGCCGCAAGAATGCAACCGAAGTCAACCAAAATTCACATTTGGAAAATTTAGCATACACTTTTTGTTTCCCAAGAATACCCAAAACAATACGAAGATGGTCGGTATGCTCTTCCTCACTTTTTGAATAAACAAAACTATCAACAATAAAGACTATGATGAAATAATCAAGAAATGGCTTGAACACCCCATTCATTAAACTCATGAAAGATGCAGGAGCATTGGTTAAACCAAAAGACATAACCAAAAACTCATAGTGCCCATAGCGAGTTCTAAACGTAGTCTTGGGCACATCCTCAGGCCTAATTTTTAAATGATGGTAATCGGATCTTAGATCAATCTTAGAGAAAACTGTTGCACCTTGCAATTGCTAAAAAAGATCATCTATTCGAGGCAAATGGTACTTGTTTTGAATAGTGACCCTATTCAATTACCGGTAATCTATACACATTCTCATACTACCATCCTTTTTCTTAACGAACAAAATTGGAGCACCCCATGGGGAAGCACTAGGGAGAATAAATCCATTATTAAGAAGATCTTGGATTTGAGCCTTAAGCTTTCTTAATTCTGCCGGAGCCATGCGATATGGAGGAATAGAAATGGGGCACGTACCAGGTTCTAAATCAATGGAGAGATCTATATCTCTATCTGGAGACATATTAGGCAAGTCATTAGGAAACACTTCTCTAAATTCTGACACCACAAGAATAGACTCAATGGATGGAGCTTCAATCTCAACATCCCTAATATGAGCCAAATAAGCCAAACAACCCTACTCTACTAATTTACTAGCCCGAATGGAGGATATAATCATAGCTTGCTTAGGCTTGTACACCCCTTCCCAGTTTAATTTTTCCCTTCTCAAAATTTCTAGCGTTACAGACTTAGTATTACAATTAAGCACAACATAATAGGGGGACAACCAAGTCATGCCTAAGATTATGTCAAAGTCAGTCATATCCAAAATCACCAAATCAGCCCAAGTCTGAAAACCCATAAACAAAATAGGACAAGCACGATAGAATGGGTAATTATGATTGACTCTCCAACTGGGTAGAAACATGAATAGGGGCATCAAGAATATCACAAATCATATCGAATTCTGAGGCAAATTTCACGGATACATATGAATAAGTAGAACTCAGATCAAATAACACATTAACCATCCATTCATAGACAAGAATAGTACATGTGCTCACCGCTTCGAATGCCTCTACGTCATTCTTGCCCGAAAAAGCATAACATTGAGCCCAATCATCTTGACGAGCCACTTCCCTGCCTGGTTGCACGTTACCCCTACCTCCATTACCATTTTTTCAACCTCTACGGTCTCGGTGATTACCTCATTTCCTACCTTGTGGATGCCCTCTACCATTATTATCATTCCCCGTGGGTACCACTACTCTAGAAGGCTGTTGCGTGGCATCTAATCTACCGCCCATCGAAGGCGCGACTCCTTGGCCATCCTGAAAATGATGAGACGGAGATCCTGAGTAATCACCTATAGAGGCGGGCATGGTAGACTGAATTGGCTTGGCTGCAAGCGTTGGCCTCCCTGAACCTTTGGAATAAGAACCTTGAAAGTTGCTTGAATTCTTGGCCTTTTTTGCCATTGCCTTAGCCTGACTGTCTCGCCTCACCCCAGTCTATCACCTCATTAAAGCTCCTCCCTGTAGAGGTCATATGAACAAATAAAACCTGCAACTCAGAATTTAGTCCCCTAATAAATAACCAGATCCTCTCCTCCTCAGTAGTCACCAATTGAGTAGCATATCTAGATAAAACATGGAACTTGGCCTCATAAGCAGCCACAGACAAACCACCTTGTTCCAATGCCATAAATTCATCTTTATTATGATCTCTCAAAGTTCTAGGCATATAATTTTCTAGAAACAGCGCATGAAATTGGGTCCAAGTAACTGGAGGTAAAGTAGAAGATTTGCATTCCATATAAGCTCTCCACCACTGCTTAGCCTCACCTTGAAGTTGAAAAGACACAAACTCAACCCCATGCTAATGGACAATTCCCAACTTATGAAGCCTCTCATACCAATCTAAGATGAACACATAAGCATCCTCATTCTTAGAACCAAGGAACACATGAGTCTTTAGCTTCAAAAACTTAGTAAACATTTCATGCTCATTACCAATCATAACAGAACCCAACAAACGACGGAGAAAGCATCATTACCTCCCGTTCCACCCATCTTGGGCGTAGTGCTAGCAACAGGGGGATTAACGGGAGCTTGAGTTGCTTGAACAGAAGGAAGCACTCCAGGACCAACCAACCCTTCCAAGAATGATATGATATGTCGAGCTAACATTGGGTCTATGGGAGGAACATCGGTAGTCTCAGCCTGCACCTCTTCCTCTTGTCCCACATCCTTAACATTCTCAATATCAACATTCTTCTCTTCAATCACTTCATGATACGCATGAGGGTTCTCATTCACATGAGCATTCTCAATAGGAGCTCTATTCCCAGCAGGCGCTACTCTTCTTCGGCCACTACCTCTAGTTCTTCCTCTACCCCTGCCTCAACCGCGACCTCTCGCTGCATATTCCTCAGCTGGAGCATTGACGGGAGCTACAGGCTTAACACCATTGTATTTAGTGTTAACCATCTGCGAACAGAAGAGTGAAGGAGGTTAGATACCAATTCAAATTGACAGATACCAATTGAAATCAAGTTATAGCATGAAAGGAGACAAGAGAAAATAGAGAGATTTCCTAAAGTCCTACAACCTCTCGAAGAAAATTAAAGGCGTCCCCGTACCGTTCCGTGAGACTCTACTAGACTCGTTTTGGTACTTCAAGATCAACGAACCTAGTCTCTAATACCAACTTTGTCACTACCCCGACTATCGTGATTGGCACCCACATTAACTCTTCGGTGGGAGAACCACTACTACAACCCAAACCAAGAAACTAATCTAAAACTAAGGCATTTAAGTAGATGAAAGTAGTTAAGTACTAAGGAAGGAAATAAGGAGTTCCCATAAACTCCAACAAAAGTCTAACATCGAACTAAACAATATGGAAGAAATAACCTAGAACCTGAAAGTAAATGTGCCAAAACTTCTAAAGTTCAACAAGTCTAAACAAGAAGGGATGCAACCTCAATCTAATGAACTAATCAACTAGCTAAACATAGTCTAAGTCCAAAAATTGTGAACATAGATGAAAGAGAACTCATGGAAGCCCGGAAGAATTGGCTCACCCTTGAATTCGAACGATCACTGATCTCCTAAGTGATGTATGTCAATAGCCGCTTGAAGATGCCACGTACTCAACAAAAATAAGAGCAAGTGCAGTATTAATACACAACCACAGTGTACTGGTAGGATCACACGGTTATCCCACAAAGTGCAACATACATAAGTCATCACAACTATATAATCACATGCATGTATCGAACATATACAATATTATCAACATTTACTAACAATGAACAACTTCACATTTCTTAACGTACACAATTATATCAAATGATTGGTCCTCTCATGGAACCCAAACCCAAACAGTTAGCATACGTGAACGTGGTACTCGATCCCATAATTATGTCAAAACGTGGCAACCGATCCCATAGTTATGCCGCAACATGACAACCGATCGAAGTTAGTTATGGCGGAATGTGGCAACCGATCCATTCAACACACAATCACAATCACAAGTATATTCTCAATATCATACATTTAAGTCATGATTCATGGCATTCATCATTCTTCTATCTCATTTACAACAAGTGTGATCAATAATGCAACATTCATATACATACAAGTATCATAATAAAGCAAGAACAAACATACATCACACAATCATAGAATCAAAATCATCACCTACCTCGAAACAATCTTGAAACCCTAAGAAACTTGATCCTTCCCTTTTCAGATTCGTTCCACTTGTTCTTGGTTTACAAACAATCAATACAATACGAGAATTAATAAACAATCACGAATTACCTGGATTACTAACAATTCTATGAACCCTAGATCAAACCCATGATCCCATTTATCCCAATTAGGGCTCTATTTCAACCATAGAATCTAGATCAAAACCCTCCATCCATCATTAATTACCCATTCTATTACGTTCTACAGATCGAAAAATGGATTCGGGGAGTGAAAAGCTTACCGTTAGCCTCAAGAATGGTGAAATTGTTAGGAGTCGACTGGGGTTCGTTCCTTAGCTCTAAAAATCAAAAAGTGCAAAATAAGGTCGTTTAGGGGGTCCTTAGGTCCTTAGAAACCTAGTTTCAAGATAACACTCAAGTCTCCAAACCCTACATTTGATTAGAATGTTAGGTAAAGTATGTATTAGTACAAAATGTACTAAATATGTTAGCTAGCATAAGACCATAAGAGCATAAGACAAGGGTTAGTCAATATAAGACATAATCCAAAATCATATGAAATACTTCATGAAACATAAACTATAAGCATAAGAGACAATATCATCAGAATAAGCAAAGTCTCCAACATAAGCATCATATAAGCATTATTTGACTCCTAGTCGTCTATACCATCATGGAACTATTCTCAAGTAACCTCAAAAGCATACATGTGCAAAGCATGAATAGCATCCCAAAATACCACCCAAGCCAAGTATCCCTCTTTGGTCATCTTAATCACAATCTATGTACATGGTCAAGTCTTAAGCTTTCCTACCATAAGGGTACTATACTCCTAAGTAACCTCAAAGCACACTTGTGCAATCCATGAAAGGCATCCCATACTACCATTCACACTAAGCATAACCTTGAAGTCATCTTAGTCATACTCACCCTCATTTGGTCTCATTATTAACTTAACTCTCATAACTAAGGGAATCTCTCACCTTTGGTAAATTATAGCAAGGAAGACAACTATAGCACAATCCTATCTCAAGATACATCATACAAGAGAACACTTTCTTTGAATAACCCTAAGTCATACTTGTGCAATGCATGAATAGCATCCCATAATACTATTCATGCTAAGTACCACTTTAGGTCCTCATACTAATACTTCTTGATTTGGAACCTAGTTCCTTTATTTAACTTTAGAACACAATGAGGTACGTCATTAAGTAAGTCTTAGTTCATTTATGCTTTAGAACACCATGAGATGCTTCTTTAAGCATGTATTAGTTCATTAGATATGGAGATTGCTACTAGGAACCTTAACTCAACTCATGTGAAGGATCCCATCTTATGAGACCTAACTTTGGGAAAACCCACACTCTACTTCGTAAGAATTTCCCCACTTAACTTGGATAGTCCTCACATCAACTAGGTGTGGTTCTCCTTTCTTCTTGGAGCCCGGACCCTATCTTGTGTGACACTCCATCTCATTGTCAATATCCATTTGGAGCCAAGCATACACCCCAAGATTTACTTGTTAAGCCTTGCTTAACACTCATGTCTCATGGAAGTATTTCCTTGACAATTAATCCATGTTCAAGTAATTATATCACTTCATACTTTCAAGCATTCATAGGGTAATTTAGGTGAGTGTAGGCCTTTCACTAAAATTCTACCTATTAAACTTCTATTCTCATTAGACTTTACTTTCAAAGCCTTAACACATCTAGTTCCTCACATTGGTTTTACTCTCAAAACCCTAGTGATTAACATTCACAACTAGGAGTCTTCCTTATTAATAACTCTACACCATGAAAGCATCTTATGAACCTAGATTACAAGACATTCAATCATATTCTTCATTACTAGGTGATTCTAGCCACAATTCATCCTAAGGGTTCAATTTCAACTTTACAAATCAAGATAAATCATATTCAATAAGGTCTAGTTCAATTCATGATTATATGCTCCTAACCTTGAACAATTACTACACATGACATTGATTTTAGAAGATCAAGTATAATCCTTTAATTTCACCTTTCATGTCCTAAACCCACATAATATCACATTCATCTATTACACTAGGGTTTACCATAGAAATCAGATAAATTCATCATAACATCATAATTCAATGCTAATACAATCCTAATTAGGTATTATCCACTGGATTGGAATCATACCTAAACCCTACCCACAATATAAGAAGAACCCTAGCTATAATTGGGTTTTTGACTTCACAATTGGGGGAAAAACCTAGGGGGTTCTATCGGTGGAAGAACACATAGATTAATAAGCTAACATAGCTTAGGAAGATTCAACACGAATTTGAGTAGCAAAGGCAGTACCTACAACCCTAGACTTCACCTTCTTCTCTTTGTTCTTCTTTTTCGATCTAGAGAGAGAATTTTGAGTTTCTTTTGGTGAGTTGAGAGAATGATTTCATTAACTTAGTTTAGGGGTCTATTAGGCTTATATAGGGGGTTTAATAACTAACTAACCGACCTCCCTTAATCCCTAACTAATTACTAATTAATTCCCAAACCCCCAACTTAAAACTAAAACTTGAAAAACTGCTTGAACCTACGCCTCCTTCACCCACGGACCGTGGGTGGACCTACTGAGCGTGCTGCACCTTAAAACTTTCAGGTCATCTCAGGACTTGACCCATGACCCCAACCCATGGGGCGTGGGGTCCATTCACGGCCAGTAGATGGCAATAGTGAGTGGCCTATTTTTGACAGCTTTTAGGGCTGTTTTGAGGTCCTCCTCAAGGACCCCTTGAGTGGTCCTTGGGGGGTTTTACCTTGACGCCCTAACCCTTAAACCTCCATTCTAAGTACGGAAATAATTCTTGTCAGTTTTAATCCCCCTACCACACTCTACAACTCTTACGAAAAGCTCTAGAACTCTCTAGTTAAGTTCACTAGTTTCCAAGGTATAACAATATCTCCCCGTTGGGATCATTCATCCTCGAATGACGATTTTACACACTTCTTAAAGTCACAACTCTAGACTAGAAGCCCATCATGCATGCACTACATCTAAATGCACTTAACCAAGGAAGAAATTTTTAATTCCAAGCTAGACATATTCAATGCAGCACAAGGGAGTAGGAACTACTTCTAACAACCCAAAATGCATGAAATTCTATATTTGCTTATTCTCAAGGAGGAACTATCATCTCCTAACTAAAACATGCTCAATACAGTCACATGGAGTCTAAATGCAATTTACACTCAAAAAGCATTTATTCAAGGAGAAATATTTCAACTCCAAACTAAGGCCTGCTCATATATTCATCTCATGAAGTCCATATGCAAATCTACTCAAATGCACTACAACATGAGGAAAACAATGCATATAAGTCATTTCTATCAACACATGAGATTTTTTTCATGAACATGCATATTAGGAAATCATGGCAACACATAAACACACAATAACCCTACTTCTTAGGAACATTATCTCCCCCTTCGGAGTAAGCCTATACAATCACTTCTAAACATCATTCATGCTAAAGACAACTTCAAGGTCCAGCATAACAAGTCACAAAAGACAAGAAATCCAGAAATTTACTAAAGCATAAAACACATACCGGAAGGAACATGAGGGGATCAATCTTGATCTTCTCTAGATTGGAGAGCATAAAATCTATTCTTCTTTTGAGCAATCTTATCCGGACCACTAGAGGCAATTTTATTATCCTCCCTTCCCTTAGCCTTAAGAATTGGGCAATCCCTCATTTTGTGCCCATCCTTTCCACACCAACCATCCATGTCGGCTAGGCACTTACCATAATTACTCCTCTCACACTTGGTGCAACTAGGCTTAGGAAATGGAGACCCACTACCTTTCTCTTAGTTAAACCTAGGGGTGTTGGAAGAGTCTTGGCTGGAATACTTTTGTCTAGACTTGGACCTAGCTTGCTCATCAGACTTAGCATTAGGAAAGTTCCCATCATCGGTTCTAGCTCTTTTCACCTCCCTATTCATTTTCTTAAGCTTTTGCTCCTCAATTTGTTGAGCATGCACCATGAGACGGGAAATATTCATGCAAGGGATGATCATTGCTTAACGACATTCATTGACCACTAATTCAGACACTCCCATCACAAACTTATTCATATTGGCCCTTGAATCTCCCACTATGGTTGGAGCATAGTTGTGTGAACTTAAGGGAATACTATTTCACACTCATACCCCCTTGTTGAAGATTTATGACTTCTTGCATCTTTAGTTCCCTCAACTCTAGGGGAAAGAACCTATCAAGGAATGCCTCTTTGAACCCTTCCCATTCTATTGGGCCCTCTTCTACCTGCCTACTATCTTTTCATTGTTCATACCAAATTTGTGCTACATCCCTCAATTGATAAGCGGCTAGATACACTTTTTCTACCGAAGTTAATCCCATGATGGAAAGCACCTTATACACCTCATCTATAAAACCTTGAGGATCTTCCTCCATTTTGGATCCATAAAACTCCGGAGGGTTCATCCTCAAAAACTCTCTCACCCTAGAAGCATCCATCCTTCTTATTGGGTTTGCCAGAGCTACCACCTCCCTATTAGCTTGGGTTGTCATGGCTTGGGCCAACATTATAAAGGCTAACCTAATCTCCGCATTAGACATATCTTAAGGATCAATTGGAACTTGAGGAAGAGCCTTTTGCTCCTCATTGCCTTCCTCTTCTCTCCTAGCATTTTCCCTTGTATTAGCCATACCATGAAAATCAACGGGCATGGATTAGAAAAAGGGCCTACTAAAACCAAGCTCTGTAGCACGACTTAGAGAATGAAGAAGTGAGATTTCCTAAACATCCAATATCCTCCTATTCATAAATGTGGCGTGCTTCACATTTATGAACAAATCTGTACTAGACGTGGTTTGAGACATCCTAAAACCATTCCAAAACCTTGTGCTCTGATACCAAGTTTGTCACGCTCCGAGTCTACACCCTAGACGTAACATGACATACAAGACTCCGAAAAGACTCATACAAGCCCTTAGCATACCATGAACATAAGATAATATAAAAGTACAAAAAAATTTAAAATTTTTCTTTACAATCAAAGTCATTTTCATAAAAGCAAGAGGAAGTCTTTCTATACTTTGTCTCGAACCATCTAATACAAATTTTAGAATAAAACTCATGGGACACAGCCCATACAATAGTCTCAAAACATGCAATAAAGACATAAATGAAATGGTGGGTTTTGTCCTCGAAGCTCTAAGGACTCACCCAGATCTGCAACTCCTTAGCTCCTTAGAAACCTAGCTTCAAGATAGCACTCAAGTCTCCAAACCCTACATTTGATTAGAATGTAGGCAAAGTATGCATTAGTACAAAATATACTAAATATGTTAGCTAGCATAAGAGCATAAGAGTATAAGACAAGGGTTAGTCAATATAATACATAATCCAAAATCATATGAAATAGTTCATGAAACATAAACTATAAGCATAAGAGACAATATTATCATAATAAGCAAAGTCTCCAACAT
The DNA here is from genome assembly GCA_029582685.1 of Solanum piurae. Taxonomy (NCBI): domain Eukaryota; kingdom Viridiplantae; phylum Streptophyta; class Magnoliopsida; order Solanales; family Solanaceae; genus Solanum; species Solanum piurae. Next base: position 26,288 of record JAJOOO010002052.1, read on the forward strand.
AAGCATCATATAAGCATTATTTGACTCCTAGTAATCTATACCATCATGGAACTATTCTCAAGTAACCTCAAAAGCATACATGTGCAAAGCATGAATAGCATCCCATAATACCACCCAAGCCAAGTATCCCTTTTAGGTCATCTTAATCATAGTCTATGTACGTCAAGTCTTAAGGTTTCCTACCATAAGGGTACTATACTCCTAAGTAACCTCAAGGCACACTTGTTCAATGCATGAAAGGAATCCCATACTACCTTTCACACTAAGCATAACCTTGAAGTCATCTTAGTCATACTCACCCTCCTTTGGTCTCATTATTAACTTAACTCTCATAACTAAGGGAATCACTTACCTTTAGTCAATTATAGCATGGAAGGCAACTATAGCACTATCATATCTCAAGATACATCATACAAGAGAACACAACTGTTCCATTATGGGTCACTCTACCCAGCTTGCCGGTACGATTCTGGTCCAATGAGTCTTTGAGTAAAATTACAAGTGCACTGGGTAAACCCCTATATTTCGATAGGATAACAACAACACTGTAGCGGATCTCTTATGCTTGTGTACTGGTGTAAGTTTATGTGGGTCAATCTCTAGTTGAATCTATGGAAATAGCTTTACTTGATGGTACCTATACGCAACGTATTGATTATGAATGGCACCCAAAGTTTTGTCATCACTGCCTCAAGTTTGGGCACATTGAAGATCAGTGTCGTACTAAACATGAACAACAACAACCTGAAGATGAATTCCACCAAGTACCACGGTGGACATGGAACAGGGGGCGGCGTGGTCAACATAACAAGCAAGTGTGGGCTGTTAGTCCTAAGGGGGATCCCAATCCTCTAGTTACTACAACTCCTGAACCAGACTTTTCTCGGGTGGTGCAGATGAACATGGAGGAAAGTCAGGCATCACACAAACCTGAGGGAGTGTTAGCTAATAAGTTTGAATGCTTGAATGGGCTTGAAGGTGATGGGGACACTGGGTTAACAAAGGACCCAGGAATTTCTCCACACTACCTATGATTATATCCACATGGAATATAAGGGGCTTAAATCAGCCCCAAAAGCGAAAAGAGGTGTGATTCCTTTTGTAGAAGAATAAGGTGGATGTATTTGGGTGTCTTGAAACCAGAGTGAAGGAAAATAAATCTACAGCTATCCTTAACAAGGTAGTACACGGATGGAACACTAGATGTAACTACCCAATGGCCTATAATGGTAGAATTTGGTTGTGCTGGAGGCCACATATCCAAGTACAGATGTTCCAAGTCAATGAGCAATTCCTTCATTGTAAATTGGAGACTATTGCTTTCACTACCATGCTCACAATATTTTATGCAAAAAATGAGGCACAATTGAGGAAATCTCTATGGAGCGACTTAATTCAACTACGGAGAAACATTTAGGAACCATGGCTTCTCAACGGGGATTTTAATGCATTACTTACAACTGAGCATAGAGTTGGATCACAGGTGACTCAAGGTGAAACTCAGGACTTTCAAGAATGGATTGATGAGCTCCAACTTACTCTTATCAAATCCAAAGGTTGGTTTTATACCTTATGTAACAAGTAGGAAGGAACAACTAGGGTCTATTCTAAAATAGACTGGACGTTTGGAAACATTCCATGGCTGCAGAAGTATGGTGATCTAGAGACAGAGTTCATGAATTCGGGAGTCTCAGATCACACTCCCCTCACCCCTCATCATAGATTGTAAATTGGTGGTTAATATGAAGCCAAAGCCATTCAAACTTTACTCCACGGTTATGTAACATCCTGAATTCTTAGACAAGGTGCAGAGGATATGAAAAGATTAAAGTTTGAATTGAAGGACTTAAATGCTTATTTAGCAACCTATACTCAAAGGCTCCAGCAGACTAGGGGGAAGCTAGAGATTATTCAGGTTAATCTTTGTTAAAATCCATAGGATCAACTCTTAATTGCTGCAGAAAAGGGTACTCTTCAAGAAATCACTAAATGGGGACTGATTGAAGAACAAGCACTCAGACAAAGATCTAGAGCCATTTGGATAAGGGAGGGGGATGCCAATACAAAAAATTTCGATGCCCAACTGAAAATGAGAAGTAGCAGAAACTCTATCCAATCAATTTATACTGAAAAAGGAACCAAGCTTAATGACCCAAATGAGATAGAGCAAGAATTCATCTTAGTGTTTAAAGGCCTTATGGATTCATCTGCTGGCTCACGTCCTTGTCCAGATATATCTGTCATAGAGCAGGGGCCTTGCCTCTCTCATGAACAAAAATGCTTTCTAGTGAAAGAGGTGACTATACATGAAGTGCACACAACCATCAAGGGTTTGCCAAAGGAGAAAGCACCTGGTGTGGATGGCTACCCCATTGATTTTTTCAATCACCAATGGGAAACAGTCCAAGAGTTAATATGTAAAGCAGTGTTAAAATTCTTCAGGCATGGTAAATTGCTCAAAACTTTCAGCAGTGCTTCTCTCACATTGATCCCTAAAGTCGCCAATCCAATAATGGTGAAATATTATAGACCTTTGCTTGTTATACTACCTTTTATAAAATCAATACTGAAATCCTTACTAATAGAATCAAAACAGTTATTGATTCTTTAGTTAGTCCCTCACAATCAGCCTTTATAGAGGGGGGGAATATAATAGATAATGTAATCTTGAGCCATGAGATAATGAAGTGGTACACAAGGAAAGGAATGTCCCCAAGATGCATAATGAAAGTTGATCTCTGGAAAACTTATCATTCTATAGAATGGTTCTTTTAAGGGATACTCTTGCAGGTATGGGTTTCCCCTGACTTTCTTAAATTGGGTAATGGAATGTGTTTCAACAGTCTCTTACTCATTGGTGATGAATGGTAGTCTTACTGAACCTTTCCAAGGAAAAAAAGGCATCAGGCACGGGGATCCCATGTCACCCTACCTATTTGTTTTGGCAATGGAGTATTTACATAGAGAGTTAGCAGTGGCAAATAGAGACACAAATTTCCATTTTCATCCGAGGTGTCAAAAGCTTAATATTTTTCACATATGTTTTGCAGATGATTTGTTGATGTTTTGCAAAACTGAGGGGAAATCAATATAGCTGATCCAGCAAGCCTTTTCTAAGTTCTCAAATGCTTCTGGTCAGCAGGTAAATTGTGACAAGAGCTCTGTGTTCTCATCAGGGGTAAAATCAAATATCAAACAAGAGATTTTGAGTCAATTGAGTTACAATGAAGGCAGTTTACCCTTTAAATATTTGGGCATTCCCCTTTCCTCAAAGAAGCTCACTATCAATCAACGTATGCCCATAGTTGATAAAATTACAGAAAAAGTGAAATGTTGGACCTCCAAATTGCTTACTTATGTTGGGAGACTACAATTAATTAAGTCTGTGGTATTTGGTATGCAAACTTATTGGGCCCAAATTTTCATTCACCCAAAAAAGATTATGAAACTGATTGAGCAGGTATGTAAAACTTACTTATGGATAGGATCAATTGGCAATTCCAAAAGGGCTTTGGCTTCTTGGGAAAAGATATGTCAACCTAGAGGTGCAAGGGGCCTAAATGTCATACACTTATGTGGCTGGAACAGGGCAGCAACATTAAAGCAATTATGTGCTCTAGCTTCAAAGGATGACTGTTTATGGGTTAAATGGGTACACATATACTATATGAAAGGTATTGATGTCGGTTTGTGTCGAATCCCATCTAATGCGACTTGGATTATCTGGAAATTCATGGAGGCAAGGAGTTACATTATGACCATCACCTCAACTCAGGGCAGCTAGGTAATAGGCTGGGGAAAATGGTCCGCAACAGCAAGTTCAACATCAAATGTATGTATGCAGCTTTGCAACCACAGTATCCCAAAGTACGATGGAAGAGCTTGTTATCTCACCCTGAAATCTATCCACAACACAAGTTTTATTTATCGCTTGCCCTACACTAGAGATTACCAACTGTTTTTGGTTTAGATGTTCCTAAAGCTTGTGTATTCTGTACAGATCCAGTGGAAACCTTGACTCACTTATTGTTTGACTGCCCAACTACGAACTCATTGTGGAGTAGAATGTTAAAATGGGAAGGTGAACATAGGCCTATTGGTTCCTGGCAAGAAGAGGTGGCTCATGCTGTAAAATAGGCTAAGAAAAGATCGAGGAAAGGTGGCATTCTCAGCAGCTTATTCGCAATGGTGGTTACTGTGATATGGAGGGAAAGAAACTTGATACGATTTCAGGGGGGTCCATTCCAAATTGATAGAGTAGCAAGAGAGATTGCAATCTACATATATACAAGAGAGGCAAGACAGAAGAAATGGAAAGTGAATCTTCAACAGCTAAACCATGCACCTTGAGGCAGAACTATAGTGAAATTGATTAGTTGGTTGCAAATTGTAGCGGAATGTTTAATACCTTCTGGTTTCCTTGTTCATTCCATTGCATTAAACTTTATTGTAGGTAGTGAGAAACAGGTGTCTATTCTTGTTTAGTATTGTAACGTTGCATTTTGGTAATCAATAAAATTTGTTTATCTACCAAATTTTTTTTTAGAACAAATAACCTGATAAAAAGTAATTAAAAAAAGAGAATCTCACTTTCAACCTGAAAACTCAATTATAGAAAATAACGCCAAACAGAGCACCAAAAATATTGAAGATTAAACAAAAATAAATAAATAATTCTCACAAGTAGATGGGTTAGGTTCACAATTATCACTAAAATTAGTTCTTTATAATAGGTAAATAAACGAAAAAAAATTGCATCCTTTTTTGATATTTAAAACTCTTAAACGAGACAGTTCATATGATGCATTTAGTAGAAATAAGAGATTATCAAAGGTAAATTCTATGCGATAAATCCCGACGTATTTAACAAACTAAGCAAAGTGATGGAGTTTTTGGTCGAGTAGTTGACCTCAATCGTAGCTCACCGGTAAATTCTTCGGGATTAATTCCGACCAAATCAATTAGAGAGGGGTTTTAGTTCGGTGTTTTGCTAGATTCTCAAACGCTGAAATTTGACAAGTGAGAGGAAGAGAAAGCTTAGGAGTTTATATATTAGTGTGATGAGTGGTCCTATACAATGCGAATTACAGAAAAATAATATGTTATGTCTAGCTGAATTGACTGTGTTATGTCACGAGGGTTTTGTTAAAGAATCTTAAATGAAATGTCATAATTAGTAGTTATTGACTGGGCCCGCTAGAATGGAATAAACAATAAAAAACATTGATTATTTAACTTTTATGGTAAAATATTAGTAAATAGAAAAGTATCCATATATATATATTTGTTTTGTCCTAAATTACTAGATCACATTTATTTTGACAATTTAAATTTTCTTCACTAATTGTTTTAAGATTTAATTTATTTTTTCATATATGACCATTTTATCCAAAATTGCTTGTTCACACTTGTTTTGAGAATTCAATTTTATTTATTAATAGTGTGAAAAGTATTTACATGGTCAAATATAATTTGAGATTTCAACAACGGAGACACCTAAAGTTGATTTCGAAATGATAGTATTAATAGATTATTAATTATTAGAGAATCTCATAAATAATCAAATGAAATTTAAAATAAAGGATTAATGTTCTAATAATGTAACAATATTTTTATAAAATAAAGTGTCTGTCCTGCACTCACATCAAATCAGCAAATACATGACACATATGAGAACTTACCCTTTGATTATTAAATATTATAGTCAAAGATTAGTAAAAATAAAATTATTTATATACTTATTCTGTCCTAAATTACCCGACCACACTTATTTTAAGAATTTCAATTTAAATTTAATTTTTCAAGATTTAGTACTTTTTTTTAATATGCTCATTTTATTCTAAATTTCTTGATCACACTCGGTTTCATAATTTAAATTTTCTTTACTAACAAAATTTGAAAGATGTAGTAAATAATTTTTTCTTCATATATGCTCATTTATCCTAAACTAGTGTTTGGCACTCCTATAACCATAGGTTGTGGAGAAGATGCCGTTTTCATGAATTTTCGAAAAAAGTTTAAACATATACTTTTTTTCTGTTCAATACGTGCATTCTACATAAACCTTTGTTCTTGAGAAATAACAGCAAAGTGGAATTTTCAAACGCACTACAAGTGGAAGTTACTATAACACACTTAGAATATGTGTGCTTTTCTAGTAAAACGAGTTTATTGATATTAAATGCAAACTTGTTATTTCTTTTATTTTTTTTAAAAAACTAATAATTTCGTCAAACCCACTCTATGACAGTCTTGTTTGTTGTGAGATCTTTTGTCTTTTATGTTACTCACTGTTATACACATATGATAAAATTATATTTAAATCTTATTTTTACTTCTTCAACTAAAGTAAATATGCTTCGAAGAACCAAGTATTCTTTTATAAATGCTCAAAGGACCAAATATGTACCTCTCACGGAGCAGAGACATGATAGTTACTTAGATGTGCATTTTTTTTTTGCTAAACAAGTAAAATGAGGAAACTAATGAACCAAAAACCCAATTACTAAAGTAAAAGAGGTTGGAAACCACTCAAATTCGATATCAAAAAATAAGGGAAATGCATCACTTTGAAGTACAAACAACTTTATTTTAAAAAAACAAACAAACATCACCATGATTCTGTAACTATAAACATCGCTAATAGTGGACACTATTCCCTCCGAGTGATATTCTTAGAAAAGTATTTTCGAAAAGTTACTCAATTGAAAAACAACAATAATTATGCATAAATAATGACTTGTTTTTTGTACTTCTCGAATTTGAAGAGGCTTAATTATGATAATAGAAAATCAAAGAGAATGAATTATAATAACCGCAGCTTTGTAAGGTCTGTGATACAAGACCAAGAAATGAGTTTGTTTGAATACAATAGTAATGGGGGCGGTAAAATGGGTTACTACAACAACTCGCAATTTCACAATACAAACACAAATATATATATTAGTAAAATATGTTTTACTGAATACAATAGGACACAACAAAGGCAATTGCTAGGAACAACATACAGGAAAATACTCTTGAAAACTGAACTAAAAGTCTAAAAGGAGACGAGAATATTCAAAATCATAACTAACTTCCTAATCGCTTCCTACCCACGTTCTCACACTTCTACACCAATTTCATTACTAACTCTGGCCTTGCTCGAGTAACTTTCTTCCTTCCCAAAAGTAATCATCCATGTCACGCCCCGAGCCTACACCCTGTGCGGGACTGGCACTTGAGAACTATTGCTGGCCCCAAGAGAACCCTTGGCCTAGCTTACTTACTCAGCGGAAGACTCTAAGCATTATTATAATGATCAAATGCACTTCTACTCAACTGTTTCATAAAATAACTTAGAATGTTTAAAGGTCAAACATTCAACTTGGCCAAAATGGCAACTCAAGTCTTAATATATGAAATAATAATGTGAAGACAACTGAACTACTAACTGTCTATGAAGCCTCTAAAACAAGGAGGGATGTCGGGACAAGACCCCCGATCATCCTAACAACTGAAATACGAAAAAGCAATGATAAAAGGAGTCCTTCGGATAGCAAAGAGGCTCACCAACTGACTCTGATTGCTCAACTGGATCAACAAGGTGTTGGATGTTGATCCTGATTACTTGTGTCTGCATCATAAAATGATGTAGGCCAAATGGCATCAGCACATTGAATGTACGAGTATGCGAGGGTTATACTAAACATAACATAAGCTTGAAAGGGATCTGAAAGAAACACTTACCTAGGCTTTACTCAACTCATGAATAACTTAACTCAATATAAAGCAATAACACAGATGCAATATATAGAAATCTTTTTAAACGAGTAGAAAGAAACTTAGTTTGTTAAAGAAAATGCAATAACAACTCAACTTACTCATATAATAAATTAATGTAATACTGTTGGAGTTTCTCTAACCGATAACCACCACTATGAGCCTAAGTGGTGATACAGTGTCTTGCCCATGCTGTCAGAATTGTCCTATACTTTGTCATCATATAGAACGCCTTAACTAAGTGGATCCACTAGTTTATGCTAAAAAGCACTTAAGTAATCATCTAAAAAGTATGATCCTTTACTACCCATGATGGCTACATGATTTATGAAGATTTGAGTTAGTATGAACTCGTATCCCCATATCAGTACTCAATTCTACTCCCAAAATATACTTAGCTCATATGTTTTTAAAACAAAACTTCTTTCTTTGGTTTGAGATAATTACTCAAAACTTAGCTTAAAAGCTCTCTTGGAATTGATGTTCCCTTTCTTGCTCAAATGTGAAAACATTTTTATCTTTTGGGAATACTTAGTTCCCGTATAATTTATGAACAAATGAACTTTGATCTTACTCTTAACTCAACTCAAAGCTTAAGTCTTAAAACAAAGTTAAAACGTTTCTAAAAAGCTTTTGAAAAACTTTATGAACTTCTCTTGACTTAACTGTTAACCTTTTGACTTAACTCTTAACTTCTCTTGACTTGACTATTAACTTTCATTGAATTTAATTATGGATTCAAGGAGTGTGATTTGTGATAGGAAAAATCTCATGATGTTTATGAGTGTTTTTAGATAGTTAAACATGAGAAAAGATCAAGAAATCACTGTCCGGAGGCAAGTCCGCGACTTAGAGATGCATTTAAATATTTGATCGTGAAATTTATTTTTGAGGAAGAACGGTCAGTGACCACTCCGCGATGCGGAGAAATTTTTTGGGAAAGGGTGGGGCAGGTCTGCGACGCAGACTGGGACCCCAAATTTGCCCGACTTTTCCTTCTTTGTTTTTCCAACCCTAAATCGCCCAAACTCGACTATTCTTCTCAAATTCTCTTTAGATTCATATACCTAGAAAATGTACCCAAGAACCTAACTCAAAAAACTCTAAAACTCAACGCGATGACCTCAAGAACTTTTCAATTCAGCCAAATTCAAGAACGAAAACAAATTATAGAACATCAACTTTCAACCCCTTTTTAGAACGAATTTCACTGCACTAAACATGATTGGCATGTGGGTGAATGAACCCAACACTATGAAAGTCTCACATACCTCGTAGGGATCACCCCCCGACGAAATCCACAAGCGATTCTTGAAGAATTTGACGATTTTTGCTCCTTCTCCTATTTTCTCCTCTTCTTTTCTCTTCTCTAAAACCCTAACTCAATTTTCAAAAGCATAAACTGAACAAGTTTTTCAGTTTAGACCCCAATTAAACTCCTAAAAATGAAATAAAACAAATGGGTAAGGAAAAGACTAAACTACCCTTCCAAAATCCGGATTAGACTTTCCTTATTTGAACTGCCCAACTTCAAATGGGCATATCTCACTCATACAACTCGGAATCGCGCAAACTCAATGGCGTTGGAAAGATAATTCCAAGATATTTCCTACGGTATCTTGAAGAACACCTAACTCATGATGATATAGGTGCCATGGTCGTTTGAAGTTGATCAAAAACTCAAACTTAACTTAGCAAATTTCTGGATTTTTCATTCTTTCCTAAAATGACTATTTCCAATTCTATCTCTTTCTAGTTCTTTCAATTAGAGAGATGTTACAATATCTCCCCCTTGGGAACATTCGTTCTCGAATGAGATTACTCTTACTAGGCTAAGGGTGTAACATCTAACATTCAGCTCAAACACCCAACAAGCAATGCAAATACAACATGCCAACTTATATATTAAAGAGTACTAAGAAGAGAATTAGTACCTTGATCTGGAATTTCTACGGTCTCAAAGAGATGTGAATATCTTTTCTTCATATATTCCTCAGCTTCCCAAGTATCTTCCTCAAAAAATTGGTTCCTCCAAAGAACTTTGACTGATGCTACCTCTTTTGTCCTTAACTTGCGAACTTGGCGATCTAGAATCTGAACAAGAATCTTCTCATAAGATAAGCTATCCTTGATATCACTATCTTCAGTTGGTATGATAAGTGAAGGATCTCTCATGCACTTCTTCAACATGAAAATATGAAATACCGGATGAACTGCTGCTAACTCTTGTGGTAGCTCCAACTCATACGCTACATTACCAACCCTTTGGAGATTCTGTAAGGGTCAATATACCGGAGACTAAGCTTCCCCTTCTTACCAAACCTCATAACACCCTTCATGGGTGAAACTTTCAAGTATACCCAATCATCTACTTCAAACTCTAACTCCCTTCTCCTAACATCAGTGTAGGATTTCTGACGACTCTGCACTATTTTCAACCTTTCTTGAATTACTTTCACTTTCTCCATAGCTTGATGCACTAAATCTGGTCCTATCAAACCTGCTTCAGCAACTTGAAACCATCCAATAGGATATCTGCACCTCTCCCATAAAGAGCTTCATAATGAGCTATTTGGATGCTAGAGTGGTAGCTATTGTTGTAACCAAATTCAACAAGGGCTAGGTGATCATTCCAATTACCTTTGAAATTAATCACACAGGCCCTCAACATGTCTTCTAAAGTATGAATAGTACGCTCTTCTTGCCCATCTGTCTGAGGGTGCCAGATAGTACTTAAGTTCACCTTTGAACCCAAGTCTTTTTGGAATGACTTCCAAAACTGTGCAGTAAATTGCGCACCTCTGTCTGAAATAATGGAGACTGAAACCCCATGAAGTCTAACCACCTCTTGAATATAAAACTTAGCATAATCTTATGTTGAATGGGTAGTCTTTACCGGTAATAAGTGGGTTGACTTTGTCATTCTATTGACAATCACCCAAATAGAATCATGTTGCATGCGAGACCTTGGTAAACCTGTGATGAAGTGCATATTCATCATCTCCCACTTCCATTTTGGAAGTTCTATATTCTGAGCCATACCACTGGGCCTTTGATTCAGATACCCATCAAATTTACCCAACAACCTAACTCAAAACAACTCTAAATCTCGACGCGATAACCTCAAGAACTGCTCAATTCAGCCCAATTCCGGAACGAAAACAAATTCAAGAACACTTATCAAGAACATCAATTTTCAACTCTTTTTAGAAGGAATTTTGCTGAACTAAACATAATTGGCACGTGGGTGAACGAACCCAATGCTATGGAAGTCTCACATACCTCGTAGGGATCACCCCTTGACGAAATCCACTAGCGATTCTTGAAGAATTTGACGATTCTTGCTCCTTCTCCTCATTTTTTCTCTTCTCTAAGACCCTAACTCAATATTCAAAAGCGTAAACTCACCGAGTTCAGTTTCGACCCCAATTAAACTCCTAGAAACGAAATAAAACAATTGGGTAAGGAAAAGATTAAACTACCCTTCCAAAATCCAGATTAGACTTTCCTTATCTGAACAGCCCAACTTCAAATGGGCATATCTCACTCATACAAACTCGGAATGGCACAAATCCAGCGGCGTTGGAAATATAATTCCAACATCTTTTCTATGGTATCCACAAGTACACCTAAATCATCCTGAGATAGGATCTATGGTTGTTTGAAGTTGACTAAAAACTCAAACTTAACTTAACTTAACAAATTTCTAGATTTTTCATTCTTTCCTAAAATAACTATTTCCAATTTTATATCTTTCTAGTTATTTCAATTAGGGATATGTTACAGTCCAACCTTTTAGGTGGAATTACACTTCTAGTACCCCGACGCGGCTTGCCAATGCAGAAATCACTCATGGCATGAGGCGTTGGGATCTTAGAAGCAGCACCAATATCCTTATCACCATTCACATTGTTGATTGTTTTATCTGCAGGATTGATGGGGATTTCTCCCTTTGCAGAATTGTCCCCCATAGAAATGACGTTTCCAATTCCATGTCCTAGAGATGTAGCATTTATGCTATCTTCGTCGGTGTCTGAAGATTTCGGCACAAGAGCAACAACATCATTAAGTGCCTCAGGGATGTTTTTCTGGAAAGACGGGAAAGATCATATAAAAACTTGTCAAATAATGAAATAGAAATTATTAAGGCTATTCAAGTTTCATCGAAAATCTTATTATGGAGAAGGCATATAAAGGCACAAATATTACATGTTGTTGTGAAAAAGATTTTCTACTGCAATTGTAAAAAAAAACCCTAGCTTGGAAGAGTTGGCTTGATCTCTATTGATGAAGAAGACAACGGGAAATCAACAAACACATGTGACTATATACAAAGGATGAAGATATCTTGTTTAATAATTGAACCAATTAATTTTTAGCACACTAAATTTAATATTTAATATTTTTTTTGTTTTTTAAGTAGTGCACATTCTAGAATTTCTAGATTCACCTTTGATTAAGGTACCCTGTACAAGTTAAGGAGGAACCAAAGTATATCCATGTCAAGAATCATTATGGAGAACGGAATACCAGTAAAAAAGCTTTTGGTTCGAACAACTATCTCTCAATTTATTGTATATGACTTGAACCATAACAATTTCTCAACATAAAAACATTATTCTTATACCATAAGGTAGATGAAAAAAGGACACAGATCAAAGCACACGTTAGAGATTGAAAAAAAGAAGAAGCATACACATCAAATTAAAGCATACATTAGAGATTGAAAAAGAAACGTAAATCAAAGAAAGAAAGATTTGTTGTCAATTTTACCATAGCCTTACAACATTTAAAAAAATTATTGGTGCAAAAAAAATGTTGAAGCAATTCAAATCGAAAACTTTACCATTTTCAAGTATTTTAGATGCAGTGCTCCAACACCGAATAACAAGTATTGAGTTCTATGAATGCTAAAATCTTTCACTTTAAAAATCAAAGAAAAAATGAAAATAAAATAATTAGAACAAATTATGGGAACCTGATAAAAAAAAAAAATAAAAAAAAATCTCACTTTCAACGTGAAAACTCAAATATAGAAAATAATGCCAAATATAGCACCAAAAATATTGAAGGTTAAATAAAACTTAATAAATAAATAATTCTCACAAGTAGATATGTTAGGTTCATAATCATCACTAAAATTACTTGTCTAAAATGAGTAAATAAACGGAAAAAAAAATTGCATCCGTTTTAGAGATAAATGAAAAGTAGATATGTGGTTAAACATTCCTTCTAGTGGGACGACCTCTGACAGCTCTTCGTGGAGGCATGATCTGAAATACACGCACAAGCACGAATTAGAAGAAACTTTTTAGAGATAAACTCTATCGGACGCCCTTCACACCGATAACTAGGACTCTACAGACACGACTTCATAGACTCCCTATGACTCTTGAACTCTGTGCTCTGATACCAAGATTTTCACACCCTGAGCCTACACCCTAAGCGGGAATGGCACTCAAGAACCATTGATGGCCCTAAGAGAACCCTTAACCTGGCTTAACTCTTAGCGGAAGACTTACTCATGATAAAATACTTTAAAAAGTAAACTGAACTGCTCAATAAATAACTTAGAATGTATTAAATAACATTCAACTTAGCCAAAGTGGCAACTCAAGATTCAACATAAGTCAATAACAAGATAGTGACAAATGAACTAACTAATTGTCTATGAAGCCTCTAATAACTGAGATGGATGTCGGGACAAGATCCACGACATCCTAATTAACTAAAATACTGAAAAAACAATAAAAGGGATCCTCCGGAAGCAAGGAGGTTCACCAACAAACTCTGAAGCTCAACTAGAATCAACGATGCGCTGGATGCTCATCCTAGTTACCTGTATCTGCATCATAACAACTATGCAGGCCAAATGGCATCAGTACATTGAATGTACGAGCATACGAGGGGAATTATAAAACAAGACATTAGCTTGAAAAGGGAACTGAAAGAAAAAACCTAGTCTCAACTGAACTGAACTCATTTCAATATAAAGCAGTAATATAAATGCAATATAAAAAAAGCTTTTAAACCATAGATGACAACTCTATGTATTTAGAAATACAATAGTAACTCCGTGTTTATGCAAAGATACAATATAAACTCTCGATGTATATAAAAATACAAGTAACTCTGTGTATATAATAATACAAAATACTTCTGTGGGAGTTTCTCTAACTGACAACCATTACTTAAGAGCTATTGTGATGATACAACATTTTGCTTCACTCTGCCAGGGCCATCCTATACCTTGCCGAGGGTATAGAACTTGACTACTAAGTGGATACACTAGTCTATGCTAAAAAGTACTAAAAAATCATCTAAAAAGTATGACCCTTTTTCAACCCATGATGGCTACATGGTTTATGGGGGCTGTGAGTTGTCTGAACTCTTCCCCTTATCGGTGCTCAAAACTACTCCTAAAATATACTAGCTCATATGTTTAAAAACATAACTCTGTGATTTGAGCTAATTACTCAAAACTAGCCCAAAGGCTCTCTTGGAAATCAGTGTTTCCTCTCTGGTTTAATTGTGAAAGCATTTACTCTTTACTGAAAACTAGCTCAAAGGATTTTTTGGAAATCTCAGTTTCCTTTCTTTTTTAAATGTGAAAACATTTTACTCTTTGGGAATACATAGTCCCAATAAACTCTTTTGAAGAAATGAACTTCAATCTTTACTCTTTACTCAACTCAAAACTCATGTCTTAAAACACAGTTAAACTATTTGTAAAAGACTTTTGGAAGACTCTATGAACTTCTATTGACTTGGCTCTTAGCTTTCCTTGAATTTGAATTTATGGATTCAAGGATTGTGACTTGTGATAGGAAAGATCCCATGATGTTTAGGACTTTTTTTTAGATAGTTAAACATGAGAAACGATCAAGAAATCATTGTATGGAACAAGTCTGCGACTCGGAGATGCATTTAAATATTTGTTCGCAAAATAAATTTTGAGGCAGAAGGGTCCATGACCGCTCTGCGACACGGAGAGAAAATTCCCCATTCTGGAGAACAGGTCCGCGTCGCGGACATGGTACCCAGATTCGCCCGACTTTTTCCTTCTTAGTTTTCTGACCCCAATTCGCCTAAAATCGATTTTTTTTTCTCAAATTCTCTTTAGATTCAGATACCCAATATATATACACAAGAATTTAACTCAAAAAACTCAAGGAAACAACACTATAACCTCAAGAAACTCCTCAATCTCAACCCAAATTCAAGAACGAAAGCAATTCAAGAACACACATCAAGAGCATTCAAACTTCCAATCTTTTTAGGACGACTTCATGCTGAAATAAACATATTTGGCACGTGGGTGAACAAACCCAACGTTGTGAAAGTCTCACATACCTCGTAGGATCAAATCCTTGACGAAATCCACAGTCAATTCCTCACGAAGATGACGAATATTGACTTTCCTCTTCTCTTCTCTCTTGAGTTTTTCTCTCTAAAACCCTAGCGTGAAATCTTTGAGTTCGTAAACTGACCCAATTCAGTTTAGACCTCTATGTAATTACCAAAAATGAAATAAATTAATTGGGTAGTGAAAAGATCATAGTACCCTTCAAAAGTCCAGTTTTGACTTTCCTTATCTAGACAACCCAAATTCAAATGGGCATATCTCCCTCATACAAACTCCAAACTGAGCAAACTCGGCGGTGTTGGAAATATAATTCAAATATATTTCCTACAGTATCTTGTAGCACACCTAACTCATCCTGAGCTAGGAGTTATGGTCATTTTAAGTTGACCCAAAACTCATACTTAACTTTGTCAAACTCTCCAAATTTGATTATTTCCAAAAATGGTTTCTTTCTAATTCCAAGTCTTTCTAGTAGCGGGGTGTTACATAAACAAACGGAAAAAAATTGCATCCTTTTTTGATAATTAAAACTCTTAAACGAGAAAGTTCATATGATGCATTTAGTAGAAAGAAGAGATTATCAAAGGTAAATTCTATGTGATAAATCCCGGCGTATTTAATGAACTAAGCAAACTGATGGAGTTTTTGGTCGAGTATTTGACCTTAATCGTAGCTCACCGGTGAATTCTCCGGGATGAATTCCGACCAAATCAATTATAGAGGGTTTTTAGTTCAGTGTTTTGCTAGATTTTCAAACACTGAAATTTGACAAGTGAGAAGAAGAGAAAGCTTAGGAGTTTATATATTAGTGTGATGAGTGATCCTATACAACGCGGATTACAGAAAACAATATGTTATGTCTAGCTGAATTGATTGTGTTATGTCACGAGAGTTTTGTT
The DNA here is from genome assembly GCA_029582685.1 of Solanum piurae. NCBI lineage: Eukaryota > Viridiplantae > Streptophyta > Magnoliopsida > Solanales > Solanaceae > Solanum > Solanum piurae. The sequence continues at coordinate 42,314 of JAJOOO010002052.1, forward strand.
AGAGAATCTTAAATGAAATGTCATAATTAGTAGTTATTGACTAGGCCCGTTAGAATAGAATAAATGCTAAAAAAACATTGATTAATTAACTTTTATGGTAAAAAATTAGTAAATAGAAAAGTATCCATATATATACTTGTTTTGTCCTAAATTACTTGATCACAGTTATTTTGAGAATTTAAATTTTCTTCACTAATTGTTTTAAGATTTAGTAAATATTTTTTATCATATATATGCCCATTTTATCCAAAATTGCTTGTTCACACTTGCTTTGAGAATTCAATTTTATTTATTAATAGTGTGAAAAGTATTTAAATGGTCAAATATAATTTGAGATTTCAACAACAGAGACACCTAAAATTGATTTCGAAATGATATTATTAATATATTATTAATTATTAGAGAATCTCAAAAATAAACAAATGAAATTTAAAATAAAGGCTTAAGGTTCTAATAATGTAACAATTTTTTTTTATAAAATAAAGTATGTCTATCATGTACTCACACCAAATCAGCAAATACACGACACATATGATAATTTACCCTTTGATTATTAAATATTATTGTCAAAGATTAGTGAAAATAAAATTATTCATATACTTATGTTGTCCTAAATTACTCGATCACCCTTATTTTAAGAATTTAAATTTCCATTTAATTTTTCTTCATTAACTTCTTCAAGATTTAGTACTTTTATTGCTTATTTTATTCTAAATTGTTTGATCACGCTCGGTTTCATAATTTAAATTTTCTTTACTAACAAATTTTATTAGATGTAGTAAATATGTTTTTCTTCATATATGCTCATTTATCCTAAACTAGTGTTTGGCACTCCTATAACCATAGGTTGAGGAGAGGATGCCACTCTCATTGATTTTCGTTCATTAGTTTAAACATATACGTTTCTCTTCAATATGTGCATTCTACATAGACCTCTGTTCTTGAGAAATTACAATAAAGTGGAATTTCCAAACACACTACCTGTGGAAGTTACTCCACTATAACACGCTTAGAATATGTGTGCTTTTCTACTAAAACGAGTTTATTGATATTAAATGCAAACTTATAATTTTTTTTAAAAAGCTAATAATTTAGTCAAATCATCTTTATGAAATTCTTGTTTGTTGTGGGATCTTTTGTCTTTTATGTGACTAATTGTTATACACGTATGATAACATTATATTTAATCTCATTTTCACTTCTGCAACTAAAGTAAATATGGTTAGAAGAACCAAGTATTCTTTTATAAAGGCTCAAAAGACCAAATATGAACCTCTCATTGAGCAAAGACATGATAGTTACTTAGATGTGCATTTTTTTTTTGCTAAACAATTAAAAAGATGAAACTAATGAACCAAAACCCCAATTACTAGAGTAAAACAAGGTTCAAAACCACTTAAATCTGAAATCAAAATATGAGGGAAATGCAACACTTTGAAATACAATCAACTTTATTTAAAAATCAACAAACATCACAATGATTCTGTAACTATAAACATCACTACTAGTGGACACTATTCCCTCTGAGTGATATTCTTAGAAAAGGATTGACGAAAATTTACTCAATGGAAAAACAACACTAATTTTGCATAAATAAAGACTTGTTTTTTGTGCTTCTAGAATTTGAAGAGACTTAATTATGATAAGAAAAAATTAAAGAGAATGAATGATAACAATCGTAGCTTTGTAAGGTCTTGCGATACAAGACCAAGAAATGAGTTTGATAGAATATAATAGTAATGGAGACGGAAAAATGGGCTACTCCAACAACTCACAATTTCACAATACAAACACGAATATATATTAGTAATATTTTTTAGTAAATACAATAAGACACAATAAAGGCAACTGCAGGGAATAAAAATACAGGAAAATACACTTGAAAATTGAACTAGAAGTTTAAAAGGAGATGAGAATATTCAAAATCATAATTAATTAACTTTCTTATCCCTTCCTACCCATGTTCTCAAACTTCTATACCAATTCCATTACTAACTCTTGCCTTTCTCGCGTGACTTTCTTCCTTCTCAAAAGTAATCATCCAACCTTTTAGGTGGAACTACACTTCAAGTGCTATACGCGGCTTGCCAATGCAGAAATCACTCATCACATCCCTTATCAGGATTTGGAATCCTAGAGGCAACACCAATATCCTTATCACCTTTCACATTGTTGATTGTGTTGTCTATAGGATTGAGGTTTTTTTTTCCCTTTGCAGAGTTGTCCACCATCGAAATGACGTTTCCAATTCCATCTCCTAGAGATGTAGCATTTATGCTGTCTTCTCCAGTATTTGAAGATTTTCGCACAAGAAAAGGATAATCATTTGTACATCCACTTGCAAAATCTTCCCAAACACGAGCCAAAAGATAATTATTTTGAAGAAGGAGACGAGTTATGTCACTATTTCTAGCATTCAAATAACTAGGTTCATTTCCAGCACGAGACGATAAATTATTTTGAGGAGGATTAAAGAAACGGCTTGTTTCACTTGTCATATTTTCACTGCCTAAAGATTGATGAGCACGCTTCTGTTCGATACCCAAGGAAGTCCCTCTACTCATCTCTCCATCAGTTAGAGCATCAACAACATTAAGCACCTCAGGAAACTTACTCTGGAAAGATAATACACAAAGTTGTCAGAGAATTATCAAGGCTATTTGAGTTTCACTGAAAATCTTCTTTTGGAGAAGGAATATAAAGGCACAAATACTTCATGCTACTTATAAAAAGGTTTTCTACTACAATTATAAAGTCCCTTCAGTTGCAAGAGTTGCAACATGGTGCTCATTATGTGGAACACTACATTTCCCTCGGCTGAGGGTAAACAAATGGCTCCAACACCTCCCATGAGATGGGGGCCATTGATGTTGGGCTCTTGGACATCATTGAGATTTCTGATGTCATCTTGGTGGCCTACCTGGCTACCGTTGCTACCATTAACACTCATGCGTTCTGAAATATTCACACAACAAACAAACAAAACTAAAAATTAGGTAACTAGACTACAACTAAGAAGAACAAAATTTTTACTAATCTAAGAATTCTCAAGTAACACCACTTCTCGGCAACGACGCCATTTTGATGTTTGTGTAATCAAGGACACAACTTCCGATGCAAGTGTCTACGTTCGTGCAATAGTATAATAACCCAACCAAGGGTTGGGATCGTTCCCAAGAGAGTGGTTTTGAGAATTAATAGCAAAATAAAAATTAGTTCTAACTAGTTGTAGCTAAATACATTAACGATTAAAAATATTGTAAATTAAAGGGGGACACAAAAGTGTCAATTAACAATGGGGTTTTGTCACTAGTAAGCAAAAACAACAAAATAAACAAGGATTTATAAGTAATGAGAGGGGATTCTTGGGATGTGATAGGAATACGGGATAGACTAAATCATTGGGTACATGCTTTTGATAGTAAATTCATTGAGTATTTGTGACTAGGCTAGACTTTAAAAGGGATAAGCTCTCTCTCGAGCAACTTACCTCGTTTCAAGCGGGTTCCTCTCAAACACCCACTTGTCGTATGAAGAACAGTCTCCGCCTTAACCCACTCACTCTGTCAAGCTGTGTGTGTGAACATGGGAATAGGGTTCACTCTCTCGAGCTGAACCTCATGTCGACCCACTCGCATTGGCCATCAATTTAGTGGTCTTAGTTTTACGACCTCTCTCTAGAGCAAGCCGAAAACACATATATGAGACTATATTATCAACTACAACCTCATTAAGTTCATCCACAACCACTAAATGAAATCACATTTAAACTACGAATAGACTATCATCAAGCAAAACCCAACAACTAATCTAATCCATATTCACAAAATCACACCCCAAGAATTGGGGTTTTTAGCCACACATCAGGAGATAGAAATTTATACCTAAATGAGCTTGCATTCAAATGGGTATGAAGATTTAAGTCTTGTTACAGGTCAAGAATGAAGAATCTGAGAGACCTAAGTTCAAATCCTTGGAGATGAAACCCTCTTCTTCTTCAAGTTTTCAAAACCCTCTCAAACTCAGAGCAAAAATATCAAAAAGTACTATTCTATATGAAAATTATAATAATTGTTCAACTCTTAAAACTACAACTCTAACTAGTATTTATAGTTTTCACTGATTTGTTATGCAGCGGATCATTCGGCGTCGTTAGTTAGAATCGCTGATCAACTGGACGATTCGCCTTTTGGTATAGTTCATCATCGTCTTGCACCATCCTTCAGCATCGTCATACTCTGGGACATTGGGCGATATGGTACTGCTTCGCGGAACTTCTCGGTGATGCGCCAACTGCTCCTTTTTTCCGCCCACTTGATCTTTTCCTTCAGGGATAAACACACTGGAACAAAAGGCGAAGTAAGACCCTTCGGCGACTCGCCAAGTGGACTCGGCGATCCTCAGGCCTTCATTTCTTCATTCTTTTCATTCCTTTTTGCGACGTAGTGTCCATGCTTTCCTTCAAACTTCAAATACCTGAAACTTAAGTGTTTTCATCAGATATTGAGATGAAATAAGCATTTTAGGACACAATTTCTATTAAAATATAGCCCTAAATGAGTTCAATTTGTGGACTCATCATTAGGCATCATAAGAAACTAACTAGTAAGATCATTAAACAAACCACTCGCTTCTCCACCTTTACCCTCTCTTGAAATACCTCTAATATACACTAGTATTCTGCCTACTGTCATCCTTCTCAATCAAATTACCTACCGGATACTTGATCATAGCCTAACCATTCTAACACATAGAGAAATCCCCCAAATACAACCACCAATATTTCAGCTAGCCGTTCATGTCATACCCCTACTTCCTCGTCACATTACCCAGCCATAGTGACATAATAAATCCCCCAAGGTGAAATCCACCTAAGCATATTTCATCAGACACGCTACCTCTACTCCTCGCCATTACAACACACTAACAACCCTTACTATATATTACTCGCCTCTTGAACACTTTACCCTTCCACTATACCCAACAGGTTCGCTCATTACAACGAACAATCAAATATAAACTATCATACACATTCCCACTAAGTGAAACATAACCAAGTCAATACAATACTATACTCACATGCGTATATCAAACATATACGATACCATCAATATTTATGAGAAACGAACAACTTCACATTTTGTATCATATCATTGGTCCTCTCATGGAACCCAAACCCAAATAGTTAGTTATGCCAGAACGTGGCAACCGATCCCATAGTTATGTTAGAACGTGGCAACCGATCCAATAGTTATGCCAGAACGTGGCAACCGATCCAAGTTAGTTATGTCGGAAAGTGGCAACCGATCCATTCAACACATCACAATCACAATCACCAGTATATCTTCAAGATCATACATTTAAGTCATGATTTCATGGCAATCATAGTTTACCCATCTCATTTACAACAAGTGTTATCAACAATGCAACATTCATATACAAACATTAATTTGACCATACCTAGCCCTAGTTCATCATCTAAGGCTTCTTTCTAGGGTTTAGTCACAATTCATTATAAATCCTCAATTCAATCACTCCAATTTATGATCTAGCATGCATTCATAAGTCTAGTTCCATTCATGATTTCATAGTCTTATTCTTGAACCAATTGTATCCATGATAACAATTCTAGAGTCCCTAACAGTTCATTAATTCCTCTTCTCAAGGCATAAACCCACATACTTTGATTTCTAGGGATTACTCATGGAATTTACTTGGTGCACGAAGGTCTACACATAACCCTACCATATTTAGTAGGGTCTTGTTCATAGTGTGAAGCGCGCCACATTTATGAATAGAAGGCTATTGGGTGTTAAGAAAGTCTCACTTCTTCATTCTTCAAGTCGTGCCATAGAGTTAAACTCTGTAATGTCTCTCTCTTATTCCTTATTCGATGGTCTTTAGGGTATGACCACTTGAAAGGAGTATGCTAGAAGGTGTGAGGGAGGGAGGTTGGTTGTGATGCCAATTATGGCTATATGACTTGATAAATTTGAGATGATAGATTGTGGTGTTAACTTTACTATGAATGAGTTGCTTTATGGTTATGTGTGATGCTGGTAGAATCTGACTTAGTTATGATGATTTTTGAGGTATGTTGAAAGAGTTGATGAAATATGGTGTTTTAGAAATGCCTAGATGTGTTGAGTGTGAAGGTTTGGTGATGACTCTCTCCGACCTTAGAATGGAAAGAAGTGAAGTTTAAGAGAGCTTGTATAGGCTTACTCCCAAGTGGAGGGATAATGTGCTTAGATGGTAAGGTTATTGAGTGTCTTTGATGTTCATGAGTTAGGCTTGCTTGATATTCTATCCTTATGAGGTGTAGTGAGTTTGAGGAGTTTAGACCTGGTGTGGTAGACTCATATGAGACCTTGAGAGGTGTTAGTATGTTGAAAGAGTTGATGAAATATGGTGTTTTAGAAATGCCTAGATGTGTTGAGTGTGAAGGTTTGGTGATGACTTACTCCGACCTTAGAATGGAAAGAAGTGAAGGTTAAGAGAGCTTGTATAGGCTTACTCCCAAGTGGAGGGATAATGTGCTTAGATGGTAAGGTTATTGAGTGTCTTTGACGTTCATGAGTTAGGCTTGCTTGATATTCTCACCTTATGAGGTGTAGTGAGTTTGAGGAGTTTAGACCTGGTGTGGTAGACTCATATGAGATCTTGAGAGGTGTTAGTAAGGTTGTTTGTGAGCAAGAGTTGCTTAATGAGGACCTTCCTAATTTAAAGGCACCGGTAAGTGATGATTCCTTAAGGTCATGAATGTCATGTTAAGGTTCATGTTTACCTTTAAAGAGGAGATGGTATGTTGAATAGAATGATTGTTGAGAATCTCGATATCCTTATCACTTTCTTCTATTCCTATTCAAGCTTGAGACCAAGAGTTGCTTGTAGCTTGTTTCATGTTTTGTAGTCATGTGTGATTATGAGTTTCCATGATCTCCTTATGATATGCATGTTTTGATGAAAATTATGTTTTAATGAGAAAATGATTTTTCATGATTTTGTTCCTCATATTGTTGTGCATCTATAATGAGTTGCCTAAATGCTTCATGAGTTGACTTATTGAGTATGCTTAAATGTGTTTTTGAAAAGAGTTGCATAATTGCCTTATGATGTTGTAATGAGCATGATGTGAGTTGGAGAAGGAAGTTCCTCTAGCAAAATGAGAAATGTTGATGTTTCGGTGCATAATGAGTTTGTAGAAGTAGTTCCTATGCTCTTGTAATACATTGAGCTTATTGATGTAGAGTTTATGTTTCCTCCTATGATTATTCATTTATATTGATGATGCATGCATGATGGGCTGCTAATCTCGAGTCTTTATTTCCTTAAAGTGTTTAAAGGTGTCATTCAAGGACGAATATTCCTAAGGGGGAGATAATGTAATGACCTAGAAAATGATAGGTTGAACGAGCCTAAACGTCCGGTTAGTGTGACCTTAAGTTGATGTCTAGGCTATTTTAGAACTAATTTGAGCAAGGAGGAAGCCTAGGGTGCAAGCAAGGGCATAAGCTAGCAAGATAGAGTGGAAGAAACCTTGTTCTTTGATGGACCTTTTGGCGATGGGACTACTTGATCGCCCAAGTGACTTGGCGATGCGCCCTTGTGCACTTGTGATCGCCTAGTGGGCTGTCCCTTTGTCCTAGGTTCTGGAACAAAGGGCGATCTAAGTCGTAGCTCACCAATCAGGTTTGTGAATCGCCTATTAGCCCCCTAGATTGCCTAGTGAACTTCTCATTTTGTGAGCCTACTGGAAAAATGGGCGAGCCAAGGGAGCACTTGGTGAATCGCCTAGTGCCCTTGGCATGCCATGAGGGTCAAAGGGCGAGGTAAGTCAGGTAAGGTGTGGATTTTTAAGTTTTAACTTTGTGGGTCCTTAGTTATTTTCCAAAGTTGAGTCTTTATTATTCTATTCCATTCCTAGAAACTATATAACCCTTTTTAATTGAATCCCTTCAATTTAGTCACTCCAAATAGAATTAAAAGAAGACCCATCTTCTCTCAAATATCTCTCTCTCTAAACTCAACGAAGAAGAAAGGAGCCATTGAAGCTAGGGTTTGTGGATTCAAGGTGTTTCTTCCTCAAAATTTGTAGGGATTCAATAGCAAGATATGGTAGTATTCATCCTTGTTTAACTTTTCATTCAAGGAGCCAATTCCAAAGGTGATTTCAAGTTCATGAAAAACCTAGGGTTTTACTCAATCTCATGGGTTCCTTCTTCAAACGATTTCAAATGGTTATTAATGACATATTATGATTGTATTAATGTTAATTGATAATTTATGATGAAAATACTCTATGAACCCATGAATTCTCTCAATTCTTAAATTATGCCTTTATGAAGTGGGTTTGATGATTATGAAAGCTTATGAATGGAATTTGTCGAAATTGCGTTGGGTTATTGAATTGTATCATTATATATGCCTTTATTATGGTAAATTGTTGGTGTGTGGATGATTTGAGATTCATGGACTTGAAGGCATAGTATGAGGAATTGAAGTGTTATCATGATATCTTGAATATGAATGTGAACCCATTGAAGTTAATGTGAGCTTGTATTGAATGTAATTGTGTTATTATTGAAAGGCTATTTCTCAATTTGACACTTATGAATGTTAATGATGGAATGTGAAGGGTTCTTCATAGTAATTGTATATCTTGAATTGGTAGGCTTGTGCATCCTATTATTGTATAAATGAAAGTAATGTGGATTGATGTATCTTGAATTGGTAGGCTAAGGCACCCTTTATTGTATTGATGAATGTGTATTGACTTAATGAATGTGAATCGATAGGCTTAGGGCATTCTTTTCATAATTGAATGATGAAGTATTCTAGGCAATGTCTTGAACCGGTAGACCTAGTGTTGGTAGCCCTTCATGATAAGTCTAGGAACTAATGTGATGAACCTTGAATCGGTAGACATAGTGTTGGTAGCCCTTTCATGTGTGAAATGATGAACCTTGTATCGGTAGACCCAATGTTGAAGGCACCCTTCTTGGCAAGTTAATGAGATGTCCATGTAATGTACCCTGAATCGATAGGCCTATGGCATTCCTTTCATGTGTAATGATGTGTCTTGGATCGATAGGCCAATGGCATTCCTCTCAAGCACAATAATGAAATATAAATGAAATACTCTAATGGAGGCTAAGCACCGAGCGGATATGGTAAGATGGAAACTCTCCCAATGTTAGGCTAGGGTTCTAATGAAAATATTCCTATCCCATAACTATGTGATCACATAGGATTTTAGCTAGTGGTTTCTACCTACGCTAAAATATTATTGGTCCTAGCTTAGGCAAGTAGACCACCTCTTTACGGTTTGGGGCCATATGACACCGGATTCCATGGTTAGCTCTCATGGTCTATGTCGGTTAATGCCTATTCCCATCATGTGAGATGTGCATTATGTTTTCTTGAGAAGTTCTATGAAGTGTGGGTGGTAGTATGGGATGCTATCTATGCATTGCAATAGTAGGTTTTGAAAGGGTCATAGTGAGTTCTCTAAGTCTTAATGACTAATGTATGAAAGCCCTCTAAATGAAGCTATTGAATAATGTTGACTCTTATATGCTTAAATGTAAAGATGCATGCTATACTTGGATTGTATTATGAGTTACTTCCTTGTTATGACTTATGGTATATGAATGTGCCTTGCCTATGGTAACTTCAAAGCAGTTGTTAGTGTGAGTACTAGTTTGGGGTGCTACTTGCACATTTCACAAGTATGACTTAGGGGTTGTCTTAGGTGATGGTCCTTATGTGATGATATGACTTATGAAAGGTCTATCTCTCTTATGTATGAGTATTGTGTGAAGATGGAAAGGTTGAATGGTAAGTTCACTTTTGGTTACCTTAAGGTGGTACTTTAGTGTGGATGGTGGTATGGGACGCTATCCATACATTGCACAAGGTATAGCTTTAGGGTTACTTGAGGTGAAGGCATAATGTGAAGGTAATGGTTTATATGTAGATTATGTTCTAATGTGATTTAATGACTTGTATGTTGATTATGTTTGAATATTATGCCTATTATACTTATGTTCATGAAGATTTATCAAAATGGCATAAAAGCATGACTTTCAAATAAATGTCTGTTTTAAGCATGGTTTTTGCATGGCTTCCATACTTAATACTTAATTGTGCTAACCCATATTTCTCCTTTTTACCAAAGTAGGCTATGAAGTGTTTTAGGAAAACTTCATTTTCTTGTTACTCTTATCGTGCGTAAGGTATGATCTAAATTACATTCTAACCGAACATTCTACATTTCAGATCATGCCTCCTCGTAGAGCTAACGCCAGGAATGCGAATGCCAGGAACGCAAATGCAACTCCTACAGTCCCTGATCAAGAAGTGTCGAATACAGAGTTCAGGAACGCGATTCAGATGTTGGCTTAGAGTGTTCCAAACCAGAACAATCAGCGGGCTCCAGTTCTGGTAAATGCCAATGTTGGGTCAGCTGCAGCCAGGGTTCGAGACTTTGTTAGGATGAATCCTCCAGAGTTCTTAGGATCACAAGTTGGAGAAGATCCCCAAACTTCATTGATGAGGTCAAGAATATATTTGAAGTGATGCAGGTAACTGGGAATGATCGGGTTGAGTTAGCATCTTACCAACTTAAGGATGTGGCTCATATCTGGTATACTCACTGGAAGGAGAACAGGGGTATATATACAACTCCTATTACTTGGGATTGTTTCAGCGAAACCTTTCTGGACAGGTTTTCCCCCATGGAGTTGAGAAAAGCAAGGGCCCAGGAATTTATTAACTTAAGGCAGGGTAACATGACCGTCCAAGAGTATGGGCTCAAGTTTAACCAACTCTCTAGGTATGCTCCTCACATGGTTGCTGACTCCTGGGTTCAGATGAATAAGTTTCTTTATGGGGTGTCAGACTTAGTGAAAACAAAGTGCAGGAATTCTATGTTGTTGGAAGACATGAACATCTCTAGGCTCATGACTCATGCTCAACAAGTTGAGGGTGATAAGCTTAAGGAACATGCTAAGGATATTAAGAAAGCAAGAAAAGGTAACTACGAGTATTCCCAATAGAAATCGGGTGGTGGAAATCGCTCGCAGTTTCAGCAGAAGTGTTCGACTCCAGCCCCTTCATCAGCTAGTGTTCCATCCCCCAGGTTCCGTAACGATCAGAAAGGTAGGGCGTCAGGCTCTAAGTCTCAAGGAAGTGTTACAAGTACCAAAACCTACCCAACTTGCCCTAAGTGTGGTAATAACCATCCGGGCGAGTGTCTTGCAAGAAAACAAGGATGCTTTGGGTGTGGTCAGTCTCCTCACAGGTTAAGGGATTGTCCTTCTAGACAGGGTCAATGAGGAAAAAATGGTAGAGCTCAGTCTACAACTTTAGCAGCACCAGCAGGTCGCCCGACTCAGCAGGGCAACTCATCTGGTACAGGTGGCAGACAAAACCAAAATAGTCTCTATGCTTTTCAGGCTCGTTCAGATAAGGAAGATTCTCCTGATGTAGTCACTGGTACGTTACGAGTCTTTGATCTTGATGTTTATGCATTGTTAGATCCAGGGGTTACTTTGTCTGTTGTAACTCCTTACACAGCAGTCCAATTAGTGTTAGCCCAGAAACTCTTTTAGAACCCTTCTCAGTCTCTACTCCAGTCGGTTACCCAGTTATAGCTAGACGGGTATAAAAAATTGCCCTGTCACAGTCTCTCAGAAAGTCACCTCAATAGACCTTGTAGAGTTAGAAATGGTAGACTTCGATGTCATTCTAGGCATGGATTGGTTACATTCCTGTAATTCCTCAGTCGATTGTAGAACTAAGATTGTTCGTTTTCAGTTTCTAGATGAACCAATCTTAGAATGGAAGGGTAGTAGCTTAGCGCCTATGGGTCGATTCATTTCTTACCTGAAGGCCAGAAAGATGATCTCTAAGGGTTATCTCTATCATCTAGTTCGGGTTAAGGATTCTAGCTCTGCAACTCCAACTCTAACTCTTGAGTCAGTTGTAGTGGTTAATGAATTTCCAGAAGTGTTTCCAGATGATCTTCCCGGAGTTCCTCCCGAAAGGGAAATCAACTTTGGAATTGATCTCCTTCCAGATACCCAGCCTATCTCTATTCTTCCTTACAGAATGGCTCCAGCTGAGCTTAAGGAATTAAAAGAGCAGTGGAAAGACCTTCTAGATAAAGGCTTGATCAAACCTAGTATTTTGCCATGGGGTGCACCAGTGTTGTTCGTAAAGAAGAAAGATGGTTCTCTCAAAATGTGCATTGACTATAGGCAGTTGAACAAGGTTACAATCATGAATGAGTATCCCATCCCGAGGATTGATGACTTGTTCGACCAACTTCAGGGTGCTAGTCATTTCACAAAGATAGACCTCACATCAGGTTATCATCAGCTTAAAGTCAGAGATAGTGACATTACGAAGACAACCTTCAAAACTTAGTATGGTCATTATGAATGTGTAGTCATGTCATTTGGACTAATCAATGCTCCTGCAACTTTCATAGATTTGATGAACAGAGTGTTCAAGAAGTACTTAGACATGTTCGTTATCGTCTTTAATTATGATATCCTCATTTACTCTAGGAATGAGGAAGAACATGCGAGTCATTTGAGAGTTGTTCTGCAAACTCTCAAAGATTGCCAGTTATTTGCAAAATTTAACAGGTGCGAGTTTTGGTTACAGTCAGTTACTTTCCTTGGGCATATTGTGTCTAGTGAAGAAATTCGAGTAGATTCCCAGAAGATAGAAGCAGTGAAACAATGGCCCATACCTACCTTTGTTATGGATATCAGAAGTTTCTTAGGTCTAGCGGGCTATTACAGATGGTTCGTGGAAGGATTTTCATCCATAGCCTCACCATTGACTAGGTTGACTCAGAAAAATGTTAAGTTCCAGTGGTCTGATTATTGTGAGAAAAGCTTTGCAGACCTGAAAACTAGGTTGACTACAACTTCTGTCTTGACTCTACCAGAGGGTTCAGATAGTTATGTGATCTATTGTGATGCATCCAGGATCGGCCTAGGTTGTGTGTTGATGCAACGGGGTAAGGTTATAACTTATGCTTCCAGACAACTTAAGATGCATGAGAAGAATTATCCGACTCATGACCTCAAGCTTGCAGTAGTGGTGTTTGCACTCAAGATTTGGAGACACTACTTGTATGGTGTTCACGTAGATGTGTTCACAGACCATAAGAGCCTCCTGTATGTATTCACCCAGAAAGAGTTGAATTTTCGCCAGAGAAGGTGGCTTGAGTTCCTCAAAGATTATGATATGAGCGTGCATTACCATCCAGGTAAGGCAAATGTAGTAGCAGATGCTCTTAGCAGATTATCCATGGGTAGTGTAGCACATGTTGAGGAATAAAGAAGAGAGCTAGCAAAGGATGTTCACAGACTTGCTCGCCTAGAAGTTCTTCTTATGAGCATATCAGATGGTGCTGTAACGGTTCAGAATGGGGCATAATTTTCTTTGGTAGTAGAGGTTAAGGAAAAGCAAGACAGTGATCCAATATTCCTTGAACCTAAGGGTGCAGTCCACAATCAGAGAGTGGAGGTTTTCTCCCAAGGGGGAGATGGTGTAATTCGCTATCAAGGTAGATTGTGTGTTCCTGATGTGGGTGAATTGAGACATCATATTCTTGCAGAGGCCCATAACTCCAGATATTCTATTCATCCAGGTTCCACTAAGATGTACCACAATCTTCGGGAAGTCTATTGGTGGAATGGTATGAAAAGAGATATAGCAGATTTTGTGGCTAAGTGCCCCAATTGCCAACAAGTCAAGGTAGAACATCAGAAACCAGAAGGTATGACTCAAGAGATTGACATTCCTACTTGGAAGTGGGAAGTGATCAACATGGACTTCATCACAGG